>JASSUY010023351.1:0-46505 GCA_032466535.1 Forpus xanthops
GGCAGATTGATTTACGCCTCAAACCACGACAGTTAGTTTTTTTAAAAAATAAGGGAGACCTAAATACAGAAACGTACATGAGGAATGCAGCCAGCTAAAAACACACTGGGGTTCTTTTTCTCTAACTCTAGCCTCTAGAGAGAGATGTGCTGGGAAAATATCTTTGCTGAACCCACTCTTTATGCTTTTACAAAAGCATAAAGCATATTTATTGCAACATATAAAGTGCCTTTTACATTCAGGAACAAATCTGTTTAGATTGAGTGCACGTAAGTGAAAAAAACACATTATGAGCTTCTTTTTCATATTTCTAGTGTAATTTAAATAATTTCCCTTTCACAGTTGGGTTTTTATTTACTTTTTTTCTGATGGCCACATGTCTAAATATTTGTCTTCACTGTTCAGAGCTGTCCAAGGAGCAATTACTATCATTGACTCATTAGAATTCACTGTATTTCAAGTGTTGTTGAAGTCAGGAACACATGGTGCTTGAAGTATTTTTCCTGCTTTACATTAATGGTATGAGTTTGTGTTCAGTTTAATTATAAGTTTAGCACAAAAAAATATTCCCGATTCGCACTGTTTATAATTGTGTTTGTCAAAGCATACCCTCAAGGAAGCACAGATTCTGTGATTAGTCTTTGAACTTTTGAGTTTTTCACTTAACACTTGAAAGTTAGAGAGGTGTGTTAAGTTACTGTAAAAATTGTAAAAATAACTTATTATAATGTGTTCAAATCCACTGTAATAACATTAGAACAAGGCAGCTAGCCCAAACTGTCCTGTAAGACACTATGCATTCCCATTTTAAATTCTAGATGCCTGCTAAATTTTATATTATTATTAAATATGCAAATACTGTGATACTTGAAGTTATGAGTAGGTGCAGGCCTGCAAACTTACATGATATTTGAATGTAGTACTAATTCAGAATGACTTGTCTCATTTTTTCCAGCACATGACCACAATTACATATCTATGTTTCCCTTGGGCTAATAAACCCTGAGTCAGCTGGCTGCAAATATTGAGTGCTGGATTCCTACTGCTCTTTACAGTCAGATGGAGACTTTGGAGGAAAAGAGCAATCTCCTTGGTTTGCAGACAGAAAACAATATGGAGCAATCATTCACTGTCAGCTCATTGGTATGTATTACAAAGAAATGCTTTAATGTCTGAGCCCCCTCCCTTTCAAATAGGAAACAATTCAAAAGAGATACTTAGCAGTGTTGGCTGTCAGCTACAAAGGTTGCTTCCTGAATACTGCCAGTTCCTCCCACATTCTGCCTGATGGCTTTGTTGCAACATATTTTATTTCTATATATGTGGTTTATGGGGTTTCAACTTGCTTCAGTGATCAGGTTTTTAAGAAGTTGAAATGAACATTTTGAACAAAAACAGTAAAAATTTTCATCAGGGTAAGAGGAAATAACTTGCAGTAGCCAATTATTTAGCCACTTAAAAGGAAGTTAATTATAATAAACAGCAATGCTTCTTCAGTACAGTTAGTTCTAACTTAGGCTCTATCTGCCTTGTTTGAAGCTGGAAATGAACTTTTGAAGTGAACTGTTGACTGTTCAGGGGAGTTTACTGGTCTTTATTAGGAACTATACCCAGCAGTCATACCCTATACATCACATGATGGAGTCAGAGTATTTAGGCCCTCCATCAAATTATTACAATAACGTAAGGCAGAATCCTGCAGAACTTCATGTATGGAGGTTTCTATAGAGAACACACTTTGTGTTGTCTTAGATAATTTGTACAGAGATTTACTGATTTTTTTTTTTTTTTTTTTTTTGTGATTTGAAATTTCAAAGGGGATAAGATCACTTTTTATTTGTGATTGCAATCACATCTCTTTGCAACTGAGAAACATGTTGGAATGTTTTAACTGTTTTCCTGGTGGGGAAAACAATGCCTATTTTGAGAAAAAAAGCTGAAGATTATTGTGTTCAGCTCTGGGGCCCCCAACACAAGGACATGGACCTGTTGCAACAAGTCCCCAGGAGGGCCACGAGGATGATCAGAGGGCTGGAGCACCTCCCCTTTGAAGACAGGCTGAGAGCTGGGTTTGTTCTGCGTGGTGAAGGCTGCAGGGAGACCTCATAACATTCTTCCAATACCTAAAGGGGGCCTATAGGAAAGCTGGAGAAGGACTTTTTACAAGGTGATAGGATGAGGGGGAATAGCTTTAAACTGGAAGAGGGGAAATTTAGGTCAGATATCACTCTTTACAGTGAGGGTTAGTGATACTTTGCATAGGCTAAATCAAGAGAAGCTCTGCCCAGAGAAGCTGCAACTGCCCCATCCCTGGCAGTGTTCAAGGCCAGATTGAATGGGGCTTTGAGCAACCTGGTCTAGTGGAAGATGTCCCTGCCTGTGTCAAGGTGCTTGGAACTAAATGACCTTTAAAGTCCTTTCCAACACTAATGATTCTGTCATTCTGTGATTTCCTTTGAGTTTCTTGAATATGATCACTTACTGAAACATAATTTCTAGTTCTGTTTACCAACCTCTCTGTTCTTTTTCAGAAAAAGCTGGTAGCTATTCCTGACCATACAGACATATCTGTGACCCCAGAAGAGAGAGTACGTGCCTTAAGCAAACTCGGCAGCAATATCACAATCAATGAAGATATTACTCCTCGTCGTTACTTTAGATCTGGAGTAGAGATGGAACGAATGGCATCAGTATATATGGAGGAGGGAAACCTGGAGAATGCGTTTGTTTTTTATAACAAGTTCATAACGTAAGAAACTATAGTCTTTACAGTTTATAATTCTGAGTGAACTGAAGAGTTGCAATGCAAACAGGGCACACCTTTAGCTTAGGGGAAAAATGTTTGGTGTGTTCTTGCAGAATAGCTTTGTTCTCTGGAGATCTTTAACTAGAGGCTTTGTTGTAATTTCATCTCAACTGTTAACACACTACTCTTTATCCATCTATTAACTGCCAGACGTGAGCTAGCCTAATATACAGAAGTTTAAGTTTACTATACCAGGCTACACTATGAGCACTGTTTCCTACAGGTTATTCTGTATCTGTCAGCATATTGGTAAAACAAAGTGCATGGCTTCAAAAGCAATGGTTAGATAAGATTTCTGAGCCTTTAGTAGCTATGCTCTATGAGCTTCTGCAGATCTTAAAGATGGTAGTATTGCACAGCACTTAAAAACCATGAAAAAATGGCTTTTTGACTCATTTTACTTTTCTTCCCCAAAAGGATTAAGTAAAATGTATTACTACTTTCATGAATAAACACAAAATCCGCAACATATGTTCTTTGTATGATTATTTTTCCCATGCAAACCACGAAATTTGGAGAGCTTTCTTTGCAACTCTCAAACTAACCAGCTGAAAAATATATCAGTGGCAAATTTAAAACCAGCTAGTTTTGTTGTAGTATTGTTTGGTTTTCTTACTTCTGAACTGGGTATTTTTGTATCTGTATTTTCAAATTTTTATAATGGGAGACCTTATTTTCTTCATGCTTTGAAAACTAGACCAAATCTTTCTTATTTCACTTAATTTTAAACATCTGTATCTCTATAAAAAGAGGCTCTGGAGGTGAACATCGTACGAGTTGCTAAAATAATGATAGCATCTGTGTATTCCAAAGTCTTTGCAGCTGAGTATTGCCATAATTTAGATGCCAGGGTAAGTTCAGAACACTGCAGTTAGCCGTGCAACTTTGGTAAAAATAACTGCGTTAACAACAGTCAGTGCTGCATTCTGGACTTCCTGTGTAAGATTTAGCATTTCAGCTCAGGACAGGTAAAGACAGTAGAAGTAGGATTTATTAACACTGACTAGGTGTATGGTGATGTTGAGAGCTATTTTTAGGTGCTGGCTGCTAGTTAGCCCCTTTTTTAACCAAACAAAAATATGTTTAGATGTAGAAAATAATCTCCTGACATTAACCTATGTGTCCCGTACAAGCCTATACAAGCATTTAAGTGTTAGTTTGAACAAATGTGTAGAAACCTGCTCTGAGTCAACTGGAACTCAGTGTTCAACAGTTATGTGAAACTGATTTTTCTGCCAACATAAAAGCTATTGTGAACATTCCTCTAGCTACTGAGGTGAACACACACATTTAATTTTCTAGGTTGTTCGTAGAAAAGCTGCCCAATCACCGAGACTATCACCAATGTGCAGTACCAGAAAAACAAGATATTATTAAGGTAGGGTTATGTTTTCTTGGCCTTTAAGAAATGTTTGTCCAAAATCTCTGCCTATTTTCTCAGCACTCCCAGTTCACACATACCCCATGGCAGCCACTACACCTTTCTTCACTAGCAGTTCATGTCTTTTTTTTGGTTTAATCATCTGGTCATTACTGAAAATCAGATTATTGATCTAAAAGGTGAATAAGAATACTCTATGAAGAAGTTAGTAGATTGTTGGAAACCTAGGTACATCTACTTCTGAAAGCCTATGTATTAAAAACACACAAACTCGGCAGTACTTAGAGTTTGATTCTGGTTCTAGTTACATGAGTAGATAATGGTCCAAACTGACTATTGCAAACAGGAAAAGAGAGATATGTTACACTACTGGTGTCTGTGCAGTATTTGTTTACCCTGCTAAATAATCAAAGTATATTTTTGCTTTCTTTATTACCAAATATGTAGTTACTTAATTTTTACCAGATTTTTTCCTCTACTTGTGTATAAAATAGGCTTACTTTCTCTTTTTTAACTTCTAGAAGAGAAATCCAAATACAGTCTTATGCTGAGCTGAAACTATCTGGAATTGTCCAGTGAGAATTGTTAGAATAAGCATAAGTGTCCCTTGCTTCATGGTGCCATATTTCCATTATTTCCCTACAGTTAAAGCTCAGTGGTATTGTATTTAAAGCTGTCAGGGTGCAACTGGGGAAAATCCCAGTGTCAGAAATAATGTCGTTCATGAACCCCAGAGTGAAAATAAGACACAAGGAAAGTACCATAATCGTTCAGTTTGTTTATTATTAAAAGATATTATAAAAAAGTAAATTATTCTAAAAAAAAGATAGCAATAGGACAGATCAGAAAAAAGGACAGAAATCCATTCATTCATTCAGAGCACAGAGAGATAGTCACCACCATGGATCCAGTGGTGTCCCAAGGGTCCATAGTTGTCGTCCTCCGTAATGGGATTCCTCCAGAGTCTGTAGCTGGCATCAGAGGAGCGTGTCCCCAAGGGCCTGTAGTAGTCTTTGGAGGTGGGTGATTACCTTTGCCCCCTTTCATTGTGAGTTGGGAGGAGTGCCTCTGTTCTTAATGTCACCTACTGCACATTCCTGGTGGACCAGTTTCACTGGCCTTGCAGCCAACTCTTCAACTGCGTATCTGTCAGCTATCCTTGAGATAATGTGCAGCAATTCCTCACACCAATCCCTGATATAATGGATGGAGGAGTTTTATCTCAGCTCTTCCCACCCATCTCTCAGACAAAGGACAGTGGAGTTCCATCTGAGCCTCTCATACCAATCTTTGGGACAATGGACAGCAGAGTCTGGTTTCAGTTCAGTCTCTCAGAAAAGCCAAAATGCTTCATGTCAAATTTTTTACTGTCTCACAACCTAGGAAAATATCCCAGTTGAGAAAAGGCACCTAATGTGCTCCCATCTAGGGCACTCAGTAGGATTAAGCAAATGGTCTCTCCCTCTTTTCCCTACAGCCTCTAAATTATTTTGTAGTAGCCTCTGCATCAGTAGAAAACATGGGGCATTGTTTTTGTTTTACGAACAGGGGTGTCACAGGAAGCTACAAGCTGTCTCTGCAAATAAACTTTTTCTCCACCTGGAAATGGCTATATTCAAACATATTTCTGTCCATGGAGTCCCAGAGAAAACTGTGATGATCCTACCTGAAAGTTTGACTTGGCTTCTTTAATAAATTACGCCTACAACAAAAATGTTAGTCATCACCCAGCTATTAAAGAAAACAGAGATAACAGACAGCAATCTGGAAAAGAAGGATTAATCTTTCATTGACATAAGTAGTAGTCATGTCACATCTTTCACTGACATATAGCTTTATTGAAATCAGTGCACTACAGAAGTTTCATAATAAGATGAATTAGTTCCTTTCTTTCCTGGAAGAAGATCAGTACTTTTTTTTTTTCCTGTTTTGTAATTTTTTTAAGATCTCTATTGCAGCTGAGTTTGTTTTCTAGGTGGTTCTTTTAAAGTGGAAAGTAAACTTATCTCTCTTTCTTTCCCATCCCACCCCAAAGAAATTGAAGGAGGTTGCATTTCCACGGACAGATGAGTTGAAGAGAGACCTTTTAAAAAAGTACAACTTAGAATATCAAGAATACATGCAAAATCAAGTGAGTTCTATATGCTTATTAAATCATTGTTGGCATGAATTTTTTCCTGTCACATAAAGCGTCTTAAAAATGAAGCAGTAAAATGACAGTTCTACAAGAACCTAATCATTTCACAGGCTGCTTAGAATGACTTCTCATTTCTCCGAATCTAACCAGTTGGTCATTTGAAAATAAATAGTGCAAATGTGTACTTGGAAATAAATGTGCTGTGATACTTGCTTCGTAACTGTCTACAAGTATCTAAATAGATCTTAGGTATGCTCTGGTTCTGTTTTGTAACAAGGGTACTGTTAGTACATCTATATGAGTATATGGAAAAAGTCCTGTGGCTCAAGTTTGAATTGAACCTGCTTTAAATAACTGTCAATACTTGTATCTTGTGTATTGAAGTCACTGAGAACAGGATCTGTAGTTTTAAAAGCTTGTCTTGGAAAGAGTGGGAAAAAAACACATCTTTTTCTTTCCTTCCCTTAAAATTGACTCCATATTCCTGTCACTTATTGGCTTGAGGCTTTCTTCCCTGCTCTGTTTTGTTCATGACATTTAAGAGATGACTTTGCTGTGGTTTTTTGTTTTTTCATTTGCTTCTGAAGATGCCTGAAGTTCTCCTTTGCTGAGGAGCAGGAAGGGCTGTCAAAACCGAAAGCTTCCCTTGAAGTTTGTGAAACAGCAGGTAGCTTGGGGACAAGGGAATATAGGTCAGGGTGGAGAAGCCACCTAATGTGTCTGAGGCTGAGAAGGCTATGCACCAAGGCCAGATTAAGTAATCCAGGGAAAGCTGAGCAAAGAAAGTAGCAGAAGAAATTTATCCAAACAGCAACTTATCCAAACAAAGAGCAGCAACAAGCAACAAAACCAGATAACAAAATGGATTATGAAATCTACCCAGGAAATTCATGTATTCATAGATGTCTTGTTGCATTAAAAATTGCAGGAGCGATTTCGTCTAATCTCTTTACCGTCCCTATTCAGAGAAGTCCTGTTCGAATGACTTTATATATGGCAAATGAGGCCAGTGTTATAGCTGCTGAAGAAAAAACACAAACAGCATGCAGCACACACATGCCAATTGGAAACTTCATGTTAGTATTTCCTTACTTTCTGTATTTCCTTCCATATCCTACTGCATTTTGGGATATAGTTCTATTTACCAATTCAGCAAATTTCAAAAGACTTGATTTTTAATGACAGGATTTGGTGGTTTTATTAAACAATTAGATCGCTTCTTTACCTTCATTTTTTTGTAGCTTTTTTTTAGGGTTTTGAGAATGTCTCTGTTTTTCATATGTTTCAGAACAAACGTAGAACTGAATTTCTGAAGAAACTAGAGCATCAAAAGTTAATAGAGGCAGAAAAGAAACGCATCGCACATATGAGGCAACAGCAGCTTGAATCAGAACAGTTTCAATTCTTTGAGGATCAACTTAAGAAGCAAGAACTAGCTCGAGATCAGAAAATCAAAGAGAATATGGTCATGTCTGAACAGATAGATGGAAGTACACTATCTTGTATTTCTGTACCAGACAACAGCTCTCTATCTACCGCACTGGTTCAAAAAAAAGAAGGGAGCAGCAAATCTGGCTGTGCTGGACATTCACCTCCAGTAAGCCGGGTCTTAAAGCCAGCAGCTACTTTGAGTGCTGTTCAGAGTAAGTGCAAAGAGTTTTCTTTAATTTTTTTTTTAATCTGCCTCTTTGCCATTTATAGCAGCCCACATATTGCATATGCTTGCATACACTTTCACCGTGAGGATGTCCATAGTGAAATAAGCATGAACTGGTTCCTATATATTCAACAGTTCCATATAGTTTCTTCATTTTGAGAAAGGAGATTAGTTGCACAGTTTCACATTTTCCATTTGAGTACTGATAGATTGATCTGGGGACTGAGCCTTAGTGTTCCTGTGTAATGAACTCTGAATCTTGCCATGGACTTCAAGACAAAAAAAAAGCAGAACCTGCAGCACTTCACCCTGGAAAGCCCTGGCCGGGGATGGTATCAGCTTACTGTCACCTCAGGAGCAGGGTAGTGGGCTTATCTTATGGGCTAGTGACCTCAATTTGGGGTGAAGTGATTGTGCTATAGATTTATTCTCATTAGAAATCTGTGATTTAGAATTATAATTCTTTCACTTTTAATAATTTCTTGTAACTGTGTATTTCCTTATTTTAAGGAACTTCACTGTGTAAGCTGCAAATGCCTTTTTTTTCCTTTCTCTGTTTTTACTTTCTCTTTTGTCAGCCCAATTGGCAGAAGCACTCAGAGGCGTCGTTTTGCCCAGGGATCTCTGTCACAAGTTTCTGCTGTTAGCAGAGGCAAATACACTAAGAGGAATAGAGACGTGTGGAATTCTCTGTGGAAAGCTGGTACCGTTTAACCCTCACATTTGCTTGGGGAAGACGTATTTGATAGTGCTGTATTTTCCTGTAATATCTTGATTTCAGAACAAAAGCAAATCTAAACAAATAGTCTTTAATGTCATTAACTTCCTATTATAAATTGAGCGGTCACTTCAGCAGTGTAGGTAGGCTTGCCTTATTGGGGAAACATCTGATCAAAGCACACTGCTGTTGTAAAAGGTAGAGTGTTTTTCACCTGTACATGCTGTACAATGCAGGCTTTTTCGAGTACTTTCTCTGGCGTTCATGTAAGGTAAGTGAGGTTTAGTTGCAGGACAATGAAATGTAAAGACTGCTAGAATCTACAGGAGTCATCAAATTCATAGCAGCACAACAAAAAAGAAAATCCCTCCCCTTATCAAGCTGTACTACATCTGATTTTCAAGCTGGTTTTGTTTGTTTGTATTATTTTGTTTTGATTTTCCTTTGACCAAGATAACAAATAATGTCCTTTTAGAGCAAGGAGCACGCCATGCTGGCATATACAGAATTCTGAAGATGGTGTCCAGGTGTATTTGTATCATATAAAGAGAAAGAATAGCAGGAGTAGTGATGTTGCAAGTTTCACAGAAAATAATAATAGTATTCTCAAACCTCTTTTTTCACGTTATTTTAAAGGACAACCTTTTCACACTCATCTCTGAGAACATTGCAATACAACAATCTCACGTTGTTACTAATACGACCTTGTATGTTTTCATGATAAAACGTTAAAACATGTTTTCAGGTGCAGTAAATCAGTATAGCTGCACTGCAGTCAGCAGAACTATACTGCTTTGGTTTGGCTGATAGGCTGACATCTTTCAGATCCTGATTTAGCATTCATTCATTAGTTCATTTGTTCAAACAGTCGATGTTTGTTTTACAGACACATAATGAGTTTACTATCACCCATGTAATAGTGCCAAAGCAATCTGCAGGACCAGACTACTGTGACATGGAGAATGTGGAAGAGTTATTTGGTATTCAGGACCAATATGATCTCCTCACTTTGGGTTGGATCCATGTACGTATGACTCATAGATTCCAGTTTTTCTATATTGGCTCTGCATCCTATGTAGAAAAAAACCCTTGGAAAAAACAAATTAAGAAATAACTGGAATAATCCAGATTAATTTGCTCACTTTATTCTCATTGTTGTAAAGTAAATGATCGCTAATTTTCTGCACAGATAAGTGGGTTTTAATGCAGTTGAGCTATCCTGATCACACAATGGGCCTGTATTTGCCAGTACAACTTCTGTTTATGGTGATCTAGGGGTATTTTATTATATTCTAATGCCATTTATTTTCTACTATATTCAAAAGGGAAGGGGAGGGGAGGGAAGTATTGTGTTGTTTAAATTTTATATTAATTTCACTCTTGGGGATTTTGGAAAATCAAGTTATTTTCCTTTTTCTTGTGCTTCTTCATTCCACCTTTTTTCCCCCATGATCAGAAAATTGCTTGTACAGCTGGTTGTGAATGTGACTCCATAAATCTTGTACTGAAAAGCCACCCTAACAATGTAGAATCTGGTTTAACAGAAACTTAAGAAACCAATGTGGGGAAGTACTGATGCTTTCACTTGATACAAACTATTGTTCCTTCTTGGATGTATATCAACCTTGATTTGTAAGAAATATTTCATGATGTTGAGTTTTCCTATTCTTTTTGTAGACACATCCAACACAAACAGCTTTCTTATCCAGTGTTGATCTTCATACTCATTGTTCTTATCAGCTAATGTTGCCAGAGGCCATTGCAATTGTTTGTTCACCAAAGCATAATGAGTGAGTTCTGATTTTTCTAAGTAATATTTAAATAGTTTCCCCTGCTCCCTATTGCAAAGTCTGATCAAGTGCAAGCATGCTGCACATGTCAGCTGGGATGAAGGGCAGGAATACTGTATTGTGAATTCTCTTTCTTTAAATTGCTTAGCCTTGCATTCCGATTAGTCTCTATGCACAGTATTGTTCATGGCTCCTCTCTCCTCCTACTCCTTTCCCAGCCCAAGGTTTTAAATTTTATTTATTTTCATACTCTGCTCAGTCGCATAGTAGTGACAGGAACTGTTCTGGGGACCTCAGGCCCTACCACAGACCTAGCTTCATTCTGTCTGATGAAGGAAGTAGAGGGGTTAGATGTATTTCTCTAGGATGATCTGGAAAATGCAGTTTGGGGAGTAGAAGGATAAATATCACATTTTTAATAAAGTCCTATTTTTGTACGTCATAAAATACAAACAATAAGTTTCTGGAAAATAAATAAAAAAGTGTATTAATGTGGAGGTTTATAATGGAACAGGTTGCCCAGAGGTGGTGTGAAGTCTACATCCCTGGAGATACTCAAGACCAAGACATGGTCCTGGGTAACCTGTTCTAAGGTGATTCTGCTGAAGCAGGGTGTTGGACTATCTGTATAGGTTCCTTGAACCTCAACAATTCCGTGATTCTGTTTTGAGTGCTTGGCACTTCAAGACCCCAGGGCTAACTCAATTTTTCAGATGGTGCATTTCTTCAGCCTTCCTTTCTGGCCTTCCACCTTTGTAGATGACTTTTGCGAATCCCATTCCGGTTGCCTAATTTCCTGTCTGAGCCGTTCAGGTAGCACAGCTCTAAATACAGGTTGAGTGACAAGTCCACAAGCAGTAGGCTTTGTAACCTAGGGTATGCCTGCATACAATTTCAAATCTCTGCTCTTCTAAACTTCTTTCATAGTTTATGCTGATACTCTGTAACCAAATGAAACCTGTTAGGACTGTCTGTAACATTTATCAATCAGGTTCTGTCCTGTGGCTATCAGGTATTAAGGTTCTTCTCAGAAGGATGGGGTTTCTGACATTTTAGTCAACACTCATGCATATGCAGCAGTGCATTTTCCAGTACTTTGTATTAATTACTTAAGTGGGGAGGATGTGTACTCTCACACAGCTGGCTTAAAGGCTGCTCTATTTTAAAGTTGTCCCTCTTGAGTTCAGTGGGTGAAATGCAATCCAGAACACCTAAGTTTCTGGTTTCTATCTTTCTGCGCAAACTAGCCTCGGCCTTACTAGCCTAACCTGCGTAATGGGAATAGCTCCAGTACTGTGATTTCTGTTTTTTATTCTTCCCTTCCCCTCATCATGAATACAACTCCCCTTGACTTCAAATGCTTATAAAAATCCAACTCAGAATTGGTTCCTGTGTACCAAAGGTCATTGAGTACCATTCTGTTGCCCTGTTAAGCTAAGCAATTTGTATGTGAAACCCTGAACATGTATTATGGGAGCAGTATGTAACAGGAATTTTATCTTTTGCTTTCCAGCACCGGCATCTTCAGACTTACTAATGCTGGCATGCTAGAAGTTTCTGCTTGTAAAAAGAAAGGTTTCCATCCACATACAAAGGACCTTAGGTTATTTAATGTAAGTACATAATCCAACATGGTTTTGGCTGTTCAAATTCTTGCCTGTGGTTCTGCTGCAAGCAGAAATTGTATGCTTCAGGTTAGATTTCTTTATAGTTTTTCCTCCATGTTAATAATTTGTTACCCATAATTCCTTCATTGCCCATAATTTTCCATTGGCTTCTCAGTAACTACCATATCTTTTGGTGTTTTTATTAGCATAGTATGTTATATGTATAGTATAGTCAGAATTACCAGAAATGTCACTGTTATCCAGAAGGAAACAAATTTTACCTTTGAATAATTAACATTTTCTTTTTTAAGAAAACTCAATTCTCCCACTTAAAATACAGAACATCTCACATAGCTCTGACAAAAATGATCAGATACAGAGAAGTAATCCTGAAAGACACTAGAAATGAGTTATTTGTTGAAGTACTCTCAGAATATCAATATTACTCCTCAAAAGGAGGAGAAATTGGGGTTCTTTGTTTTCTTTTCTTTTATCATTGACTATAGCAATAGTGAGAAGGTCGTCCAACTCTGAAAAAATGTAAGACTTCTTTTTCCAGAGGGGCTCTTTTCAGTGGCCCTTTACACATTTAGTTCATTAATGAAGTTACTGCCCATTTGTGCTGATTTATAATCAATAGACACACTGCTGGTATTGTATATTGAACACAAATACCTTTTCAAGTACAATCCCCAAAACACATGGATATTCCAACAAAATCAGTGAGACCACAGCCTCTAAAGACACAATCTAGTCCTAAATGCTTAAAAAAAAAAAGTCCACTATATGGGCAGACACATCTGAAACCACTGTAGGAGAACAACATTTTTCACACATTCCTTGTTGCTGTCCCCTATCACTTTTTCTAATGCAGTAACACCACCTTCCTTCTCCGTTTGAGGTATCCTATGCTATGATACATAAAGCATCACACAGAACTATAATCTGTTTCACAGGTTAAACCCTGAACAATATTATCTTTATCAATTTATTTCTGATTGGATGTTGTAGTCCTTGCTTTATTCAGCATTCTATATCTGTGATGGTCAAGTTTGCCTGTCACAGTGACAGGTACAGTCAAGGCTGAACCGATAGGCATAGTTTTAAGCAGGCTCAGAAAATGAAAAGGAAACAATAGCCTTCTTATGCTGCTTAACTGAAAAATATTTTTATGACTAATGGGTTGACTTCTTCTGCAGCCGTGTTCCCACGTGGTTGGGAAAGACATAAAGATAATTGTGTTGGATCTGAGGTGATACGGATGGACAACCACTATGCTACTGTACAAATGGCCAAAACAGAAAAATGGATCCCGTTTTTCCTACATTTTCAGAAATGAATTTTATATTTATACATTTTAGATTGAATGGTTTGATATTTATTGCTCTAGCCTGTTTCAGAGTTATTTTGTTGCTCCTTCAAGATGGATTTCAGTGGCATTACCCCTGAATCTGTAAACAAATGTCACCTATAAATCTCACAATAAAAATGACTTCAAACAACAGTAGCTGTGTTGAAATAAATAATGTTTCTTTTGTCACATGTTGGCATTAATTACTAAGAACTAGAGATTTTTCACACCAGTTGGCTTTTTGTGACCTGTAGCTACTTATATGTCTTCACTGCTTCAGTGACTTTGCATTATATGTAGTAGAGACAAATACAACATTTTGGGTGATTTTGGGGTTGTTGGTTTTTTTTCTTTTTCACCCTTTTCTCTATTCCATCCTTGTATGGTTCAACGCTTGGCTAAGTTATTAGCAGAAAATGCTTCAGAAAAACACAAGTCCTTTACCTGACAGCTGACCATCACCACATCTTGGAATGTGAGAGATACATCAGAGTCCCCTGGAGAAATGTGTCTTCTCCAGCGACCCCCCAGTAGAAACCTTTACTTTAAATAAAGTTCTTATCCCAAAAGGGATTCCTTGGATCTATCTAGTGTTAGATAAAAAGATGTAGATAGAGTTAGAAGGAAGAACCATACAAAGCTATTTGCTCTTACAAGAGTTTATTTAGTATCTGTTCCAAGAACCTAGATGGGCTGTACTTTAAATAGCAAGGTTAGTACAAAAAAGTTTGGAACATGTGCTAACAGTCAGAAGCTGGACAAGATCTGGAACCCAGGGGTTATGCAGACATGGTAAATAACAGGTGCTGTTGCAAAGAGCTTACAGTTTGAAGGATAACACATAACAGAGGAGTGAGGTAAACTATTGAGTTTAGACAGGAAAATAAGTAACAAAAATAAATATCATCCTTTATCCTGAGCTCTAATGCATACAGATTGCAGCAAGTTCCTTAGAAGTTACCTTTTCCAGGTCTGTCTGAGTGAATTCTTTTTTCATGTATGTACTTCTAAGACAGTATCATTAGCATAAACTGCTATGCATATACTTCTAGTTGAATATCAGTTTTCATGTATGCAAGACTATAAATGGAATCAGAAAAAAAAAATCACAGAAAAAGAAAACTGTCTAAATTTTCTACTTTGATTACATTACACCCCCCTCAAAAAAAAAAAAAAACAAACAAAACAAAACCAAACAGTTTTGAAGAGAAAGTATATTAAGCCAGCTTAATTACCCTTTAGAACTTGCCAGAAATCACAACATAAAAATAATAGGCTGCCCTCATCCTAAGGGCATATGATAGGAAAGTCACGTGCTCAATCCAATATTAGTGTTTAGATATGCTCCCAAAGGATCAGATTCTTTAAAGAAAACACACAGAATTGTTGTAGTACGCATCGTACACCTCTGGGGCACAAACTGTAAGAAGTCAGCATTTTCAGCGTGACAGCTGTGAGTTAAGAAGTGGTGTGAATAGATAATATTTCTGGATAGAGCAGATGCAAAGCAGAGTGCAGGTGCTCATCCTGATACCGAACACATACTATGCTCCTTTGGTACTGCCCAGAGCTTTGGAAAAATTAAAACTGGTCCTGTATGAAGAATAAAATGTTTTCAGAGGCTCAACTTTGACAATGTGCAGCCTGACAGCTGAGCATTTTCTAGCACTGGTATTATTGACTAAAAGGTACTTCGGCTATGAAGCGCAATATGGTGTAGTAACAAATTGTCGTCACAAGATGGAGCTTCAACCCAGCAGTAATGGTACCTCCTCCCATGCATTTAATTTTATTTATTTTTGTTAAATAGGAGCAGCAATTTCATAGCATATTTAAAATTTATTAAAAAAATACAGTACCAATTAATTAGAGTAATTACGATGAAGGATTTCTGGAATGAAATTATAAGAATGTATTTCCCTGAATACATTCACAGTAATACACTAGGGATGCATATGAAGATAAAGCAATTTAAAAGCATTTGCGGTGAACAATGGATGGCCCAGCTTCATCATATTCCTGTTTGCTGATCCACATCTGCTGGAAAGTAGACAGAGAGGCAAGAATAGAGCCTCCAATCCAGACAGAGTACTTACGTTCAGGAGGAGCAATGATCTGTTTAAGAAACAAAAGCATTAAGTACCACTGTCTACTGTGAATAAAATACATTTGTTATAAAAAAATATTAAAGCAGTGATATTTGATATGAACAAAAATGTATCCCTGTGCTAGTGTCATCCCTAGCATTACAGTTAGCCATTGCTACAAGCAGTAAAGTTAAAAAGCTGTCATTTAAGTCTGAGTCTAAATTCTCAATTTCTCTGCCTGTGTCAGTCTGCTGAGTAGGAGTAGTGCATTTGTGTTTTCATGGTTGCATTTGAGAGAAGAAGAGATACTTGCTCTGGAAACATTTAATGATCGCCCAGGAGTGCTTGGAAAAATGAGTGACCTATGGGGCACTCTTATTGGTACAGCTGATAAAATGTTTGTAAAACAAGGAATGGAAGATCTGAAGCAGCAGAAGGAAGATTGGCTTGTCAAAGGCTCTTCCTTTTCTGAACTTACAGGCCAGGGACAAAAACAGTATTTCCTATATCCCATTTCTATCAGCCGAAAAAGGCTAAAGAAGCTCCCATATAGCCCCAGTGGAAAATTTAGCCTGCTGGATCCATACTATTCTTTGACCCTGCTTAGGGCAGTTTGCAGAATTCACTGTGAACAAAGAAATAAGAGGAGGGAAGGCTCTCTTCCTTTCAGCAAAGTCACCAGGTGGTGATTACTTGGTAGAAGGTACAAACATGACTCAAAATATGTACAAAGCTCTTACTTTGTAAAGTATTGCTATGTTATCAAGATTTTTGATGACTTTGTATGTGCTGACTCTACAAATGATTGCATCGTACCTTGATCTTCATAGTGCTGGGAGCCAGAGCAGTTATTTCCTTCTGCATCCTGTCTGCAATACCCGGGTACATTGTAGTGCCTCCAGATAGTACGTTGTTGGCATAAAGATCCTTTCTGATGTCTATGTCACACTTCATGATGCTGTTGTAAGTGGTTTCATGAATGCCAGCAGACTCCATGCCTGGGGAAGGCACAGAAGAACTCTGAGAAAGCAACTCCATATAGAGACTTCGAATTGCTAAGACAGAACTGACAACACAAACTTCAGTGTCTCTTTAGAAGACATCAATCTTCAGAGCTGTGGAAACCTGGAAAGTCATTATGCAGCTGCACAAATTATCTTCTAGTAGTTCCTTGTTGCGCAGCTCTCCTTTCCCCTTTCCACACACAACTCCTCCTTCAAAAGAAAGCTGGGGGTGTGGAACAGTAAAGTTTCCACTAGACTTGCAGACAATCTCAAATGTCCTAAGAAATCCTTATATGGTCTTGGAATGATTTGTGGGTTTTTTTTTTTTTTTACTTCTCTTTTTTCTTCCTTGTTTATATAATTAGCCAACCCAGAGACAGAACAGTCACAATATGTCCTAATACCTCTAACTATGCAACTACTTCATCTATTTCTGAGCTGAAATTCTGCCGACTGGCAGAACTGACGCTGGGTTTCTGTGTGACCTCATTGAAAATTCGCCTTCATGGCTGGAGCAGTCTTCTTGAAAACAGAAGTAGTGTTGCTTGCCCCCCTCCCACCCCACAATCCTCACACTACTTAGTAAAAATAACTTTGTGGCCACACTTCTTGTAGTAGCCAGCTGCAAATGGCACAAGCCCAGTGCCAGAAGCCAAGAGAAAACATTCAGGGCTTATTCTGGGAAAGCATTTTGCCTCACTGTTTGATCCGAAGTTCCTCCTACCATATTAATAGCAGTGTTCTAAAAGATTATTTTATAATGGGTGCTAGGACATACTTGTCTATAGGTCTGACTGAGTTAGCAATGGGACACAATCAAAACAAAACAGAAACTTTTTGTGCAGTTTAAGAAGGCAGATCATTCAACCTACCAATGAAGGAAGGCTGGAAGAGGGTCTCGGGACAGCGGAAGCGTTCGTTTCCGATGGTGATCACCTGGCCATCAGGCAGTTCATAGCTTTTTTCCAGAGAGGAGGAAGAGGCAGCAGTGGCCATCTCATTTTCAAAGTCCAGGGCCACATAACACAGTTTCTCCTTGATGTCACGGACAATTTCACGCTCCGCTGTCAAGAGGATTCAATCTTTAGAATGGCGCTCAGGAAGCACCCAGACATATTGACAGGTTATTCCCTTTCATCTTCCGACACCCTCTCAGTTTATTAAACATACCCTCTGTTAGTCTTACAGAGGACTTTCCTGTTGGATTCTTTCTTGTGTCTATTCAACTACAGACACACTGCTAGTCCTTCTAAGGCCACTAGAAACATTGTACATTAAACAGCTCCCCTCCTCAGACAGCAGCATGCCCTTACCAGTGGTCACAAAGGAGTAGCCACGTTCTGTCAGGATTTTCATGAGGTAGTCTGTCAGGTCGCGACCAGCCAGGTCCAGGCGCATGATAGCATGCGGCAAGGCATAGCCTTCATAAATTGGCACATTGTGGGTGACGCCATCCCCAGAGTCAAGCACAATCCCTGTGAGAAAATAGCATATGTTTCATTCCTAGGTGGAATTCAACACACTTAACTATTTCAAACATCTGTGTCATGTTCCTCAAGAGGCCTACCTGTGGTACGTCCAGAAGCATAGAGGGACAGGACGGCTTGAATAGCTACATACATGGCCGGAACATTGAAAGTCTCAAACATAATCTGAAATGCAATTAAAATAATTGCCTTTAACACCGGGGGGTTTGCTTATTTGAAACAATTGACTGAGAGGATGAAGACAAGGTTATTTGTATTTCTGATGGTTGGTAATAACAAAAAAGGAAATTACAAAGTAAATCAAAAAATATTTGTTCTACAAGATACCTCCCTGTAGCTGGCCTGTAACTTTAACATATACACATATTACAGATAATTTTGTAATAGACCTGGCCATAGAAACAGATTAAGATGACATGAAACTTGGACAGGCTGAAGTACTCACATTCAAAGCAGATACACTGTTTTTCTAAAGTAAATGTAATAATTCAGATATGACAGTTGATTACTATTCACTTTACATCTTCCATAACCAAGACAGACTACTGGAGAGCATGACAAAATAAAATGATGAAGTTCACATCCTGTTGAATTCACAAAGATGGAATTACTCCATAGCTTTAGTGTGAGTTTACCTGGGTCATTTTCTCTCGATTGGCTTTGGGATTCAGTGGTGCTTCAGTCAGCAGAGTTGGGTGCTCTTCAGGTGCAACACGGAGCTCATTATAGAAAGAGTGATGCCAGATCTGAGGACAATGGGAGAAGCCAAAGGAAAGAAACACCATCAGCCAGCAGCTCAAGATCACTTTCAGACAGGCATTGTGCTCCAGCTCTTTGCTTAAAGCCCTAGATATAGGCTAGTAATGTTTCTCATGCAGTTGTTCTTATAGCCTCCATAGAGGTAATCAAAGTAACTGTACAAAGAAAAGCACTATCCTTGGGTTTTACTGCTAGTAATGCATGACTTATTTTAAGGTCATGTAAGTTAATGAAAATCACTTACTGTTACTCTAACAGTAGAAGAGACAGCAAGACAGTGTTGATTACAGCAACACTATTTCAATAATGGATGAAAGTTCCAGAACAGCTCTAGAACATACACAGACCTATGTAGTAGAATTCAATAGATAATATGTCCCTTGAAGACTGTTTCATCTTCTGGTTTGTAGAGACCAGCCCAGGAATTCGTAAAAAGAAATGAAGGCAGGTGGTTTGTGAAGATGAAAGTCAGCTTATGTTTATCACCTCTGCACAAATTATTCCTACCAGCTATAAACATTTGAGGCCAAGTGAAGTGCACTGAGGAGGTTAATAAACCAACAAGAAGTAAAACCATCAGACTTTCTAAAGACCAAGAAAGTTGTTCTTAGTTTGTTTGCAAGCTGGCAGTGATGAGGAACTAGTTGATATGCTAGGCTTCTGAAAGGTTTTGCTCCCCAGTAAAAGTCAGTGAGTTCTGTGTGACTCCACACGCTTGCAGTATGTTTTGATATCCCAACTGTTTCAAATATCCTTATTTCCACAGCATAATAGAACAGAGATACCATCCTAGAAATTATACCACCCCTACAGACTGACACAATTCTGGAAGCCTTTCTATGAAACACTGGCTCTGAAATGGATGTATTGCACTGCAACATTGTTGATCTTTCCAGTGTTAAAAAGTATGTGTGTAAATAGTGCCCTTCACATCAGAATTACACACATCCTTTGCATTTTTTGCAGAAACAAATAACTTCTTAAATTGTGTTTCCTTACTGGTAAATTGAAGATATTCTTACATTAATTTTCTTTACTTTTATTTTTTTTTTTTTCCAGTAATTAGGAAAGATTTATAGATCAGACTGAGTAAAAAAACTTCAAATAATTCTCTTGATGTATTCCTAGTGATACTTCAGCTTTAGATGCAAGTTAATTTTTGCTGTTAACAAGCTTCCTCATCAAACCATACTTGATAACATGACGCTTTCATCTAAAATTCAGTGGGTATTCTATAAACATTTAGTTCATGAAGTTCTGTTTACCAGTAACACACATCAACTTTTTAAAGCTGAAATACCTTCTCCATGTCATCCCAGTTTGTGATGATGCCGTGTTCTATTGGGTATTTCAAAGTCAGGATTCCTCTCTTGCTTTGAGCCTCGTCACCTACGTAGCTGTCTTTTTGACCCATACCAACCATCACACCCTATAAAATAATACAAATGGAGTTAGTCTTCCAGGGAGAGGTGTCACAAAGTAGATAGATAGAACATTAGCTGTGAAATAAATCCAGTTGCCAGTTATTCTAGTTACTAAATACTTTATGAATACTAATGAACAGAGAGTAATTTATTGTTCTTTAATTGCCAAAATTAAATGTTTAGTTCATTTAAATCTCTGCAGTTCATGTTTCCACTACACTTTAAGTAAACAGAATAAGTACAGTTTTAAATGCATCAAGATAGAATGGAAAAATAAGTTTGTTTTAACATTTGTTACTATTTAGGGATGAACTGTCTTCTAAACTATAACAAAGTGGAGTAAAAGCAGAAAGTATGTTGTGCCACCTAAGGGTCGTCAGAGCAATATACAATTCACATTTCCCAAAGCATAAATTTCAACATTTTTTATTGTTTTTTGAATAATATAATATTGTCATTAGAGATAGACAATTTAAGTCTACTGCTACAGGTTTCTTTTTAGATATTTTCATGGATCCTATAGAGATGGTCAATGGACCAGAAGCTGGAAAATTTGGATATACACTACTCTTAATGTTAAAGTCAGAAATATTGGGAAAAATTAGCATATAGTAGGATGCTTTGAGTGCCTAATACTCTTATCAGAACTAAGTCATTACGGATTTCAAATCTTGGCATCTCTAACATTCTGTCTTAAAAAAAGACAACTTGAATTTGCAATTTTTGATGGGAGAATCCTGCAGGGGACTAATAGTATATTTGATACATGATCAGGAAAGAAAGGTTTTAAAAACCTGTATTTGTTTCCACTGTGATGGCACTGCTTGTTTTTGAGCAGTTAATAGCATTTACACTATCTTCAGAAGCTGGTGGTTGAATATGTTTTTTAAATTCTGGTAATACCTGGAGGTCTCAATTGGACCTCCAGCCCCAGCTGCTATACTGAAAGCTCCTGAAGAACTTAAAATGCTTTTGCTGGGTATATAAAATGCTGTATTTTGCAACCAGTTACTTCTTTCCACTTCACCAGGGCCTTGGATGTCCTAGAAGCAATTAAGTGGATTAGTTTGTTGTGGCTTAGCCAAGCTGCTCTAGTTCATACTAATGACGACCTGGCTCAGCAGTTCCCTATTAACAGCTCAGATAATAAATACATTTTGCCAACTATTAAAACTGAGTGGAATGCATCACATACTCAAATGTAAACCTTGAAGCTAAAGAAACTCAACCTTAGGCAGGTGCTCATTTGTGATACAGTTAAATGAATAAAGTCAGGAAGGTTGATAGGAAGCTGACTTAAAACTTCTTTGTTCTTTAGTTTTTCACACATCACCTATCGTCAGCATTTAGGGCAGCCAAACTTTTGGTTTGGTTTGGTTTTTTTAACTAATTTTATTTACCAAGTTCTCTGGGTGATTCAAAATTAATGTGCAGAGAAAGGAGGGTATAGAGGGGAGTGAAAAGTTTTGGAAGGATTCTTCTCATGAGGCAAGAGACCTGATTTGACTCAGGTGAGTGCACTCTGGATTCATTTTGCCTGGAAATACTGCTACACAGATCACTCAGCCCCAGATGCAGGAAAGATGGCCCTAGGGTGGAGAGCTGGGGCTGGTGCAGCAAAACTTTCTACAAGCATAACATGGAATAACCAGAGCAGTTCATAACCTGGTGCCTGGGACGACCGACAATGGAAGGGAAAACTGCTCTTGGAGCATCATCCCCAGCGAAGCCGGCTTTACAGAGCCCTGACCCATTGTCACAAACGAGGGCAGTGCTGTCCTCTTCCTCACACATCTTCTATGTCAATGTCCTCAGGCCCTCCAGACAGAAAATAGCCCTATGAAAACAGCAAGAAAGAATTAAAATAAAAGCAGTAAAACACATTAAAACAAACAAACAAGTAAAAATACCCAGCCCCCCAGAAGCCCCATACGCAGGTAGCAGACCCACCCTTGAAAACAGAGATGGGTGTCTGAAAGCAACCAGTAAAGACAGGCACCAGTTTGGCAACCACCAGCCCCCTGCACGACCATATGAGGGAATGGGCTTCCTTTTGAAACCATGAGAGATTTTGACTGCATCTGCCAAAGGGATGTATGCACTAAAGATTATCCATAGGATTCCAGAGGAGACTTCTAGTCCTAAGGCATGGGCAGACACATCAGGGAGGAGCAAATGTTTATCTAAATTTGGCCACAGAAATCCATGACTGGGGTGGGAGATAAGAGGACAGTGGGCTGACAGCTGCAAAAACAAAAATCCCTTTGCATCAGATTCAGCGCAAATTCCCCTGATCTTCTATCACCCTGACAAAGTCCTCACACATGTAGAAAACTATCAAAGGTAAGAGTATTTCAGTCTTCCCCATTCAGTCTTGGACTTCCCAAAACCCAACCAAATTTAATGATGTTATGCATGTACCAGGTATGTTTTCCAGTAACCTACTGGGTGAAGATGACCAATTAAGTTTACATTTAATGTTCTAAATGAGAAGAAATGCTCCCAATTAAAAACAAAAAAAAATTAAAAGCCTTTTCCAATCTCCACTAGTCAATAAAGATAATCCACCTCTAAAGTAAAGGCAGGGACAAGTATGTGTTTTAAAAACAGGCCATAGCATATGCTGTACCATCATTTCAAAGCAGCTAATAAACTGCATTTGTAGTTTCAAAGAAATTTATGTTGGCTCCTTGTCTCAGTAAGAAGAAACTGTTTTCCTCCGCTGGCAAGAGGAAGATTATATGGGTAATAAAAATGTTTTGAAGGCTATGTGTTAAAGTGAATTACAGAAACAAGCACTGAATACCAGGACTCAAGAATAACTATTTGCTCACAATTTACAGTGTGATAGAGAATCACTTGGCTAGCTCTGAGCCCAGGCTTCCATGCAGAATTCAACAAATTGCAACGTGTTAAGAGCTAAAGGAGACAGTTGTCATTCACAGACCAGCTGACTCTGCATGCAGTCTCCAAAACCTTCTGCCACAGGAATACTGGAAGCACAGGGTGAAGTGGGAATGTGGTCAGCAAGAGCAAGGGAATCAACAAACTGTTTAGCCTCTACAACGGATGGGACAAGCATGGACCATATGACCTTCCTTTGAGATTCTCTGTCTCTCTCCAGCCAGGCAGCCACAAGACATGGCTGCAGCCTTGCTCCTGCAGGCTACTTGGGCATAGCTCCCAGGAGAAGACAATGGTAGGGAAATCTAACTTGATGTACTCCAGATATTTTATTGTTATTATTAGGAAAGAAAAGTAAGTTGTAATTTTTGCATTTATTAAACTCCTGGGAAAACAAGCTTTATATATACAAACATTTACTGAATGGAGTACAATTGTTATCTAACATGAATGAACAGACTGGTTTGGACAAACCATTTCCTAATTAGGAAATAGGCTTCTCAACCGTCTGTTTTTGGAACAGAGTTCAAGGTCAGGGGTTTTGCTCAAACCAATGCAGCTAATGCAATGCCAAAAATCACTTGGGGGAGGGGAGAGAAAGGGGGCAGGAAAGACTACATTTCTGAGCTTAGTGGACTCTAAATGAAAACCATATTTAGTAATGAAGCACAAAAAGTTGAAAAATCAAAGCTGAATGGTTTCAGACAGAGTGCTCTGCTGCCAGCTGGTGAGTTAACAGCTCAGGACTGCCATGGCATGCAGCAGCAACATCTTACAGTGGAAAATGTCGCTCAGTACTATGGCAGAAAGGACTTTTTTTCTCCCAAGTAATTAATACAGTATTTAGCTTCTTCTACCTGCTTTACATCTAAAGATAAGCAATCATCTCATCAATCTCTACAAAAAGCTATTAGGAGAACTCCAGTCTCACAAGAAATACTGTATAGTCTGTTCCTCAATGAAATGTTTGACACTTTACAGAACAGTAGTTTCATATATAGAGAGACAAGGACAAATGCACACACATCCTCATTAGATACTGCTAATTTGCATACTTCCCAGCTCTTCTTGCAGTCACATTCCCCAGTACACAGCACATTACACTGACTTTACAGCACTGAAGCAAATCTGCTGAGAAACACTACTGCATACCCCTCCAGGAACTCTGTTCTGTCCCAAAATAACACAGGTCAATTTAAGCATGAATATATCTGTAATTCCAGCTATGGCATGACACAGACTGTCTTTACACAGTTGCTGGAATGCTGGTGGAATCAGCAAAATCATCAGGTAGAAATCCTTCCTTTTCAGACATGGTATAAAATATAAACAACTCAGTATAGATACTACAAGCATTTTTATCATCAGTTCAATTCTAACAAGTTTGCTTAAGCAAACTACAGCACAGCAGTACATCCTCCTGAATTGCTTCAATTTGGCACTATTTAATTGAAGTCCTCCAGCAATCAGTAAATCATGCTACTGGTTCAGTGCCACTTACCCTGACAGTGCTTGGCTGGGGATAGCTGCTCTGGGATGGTGCACTCTGTATCTGAAAGCTCTGAGGTTATATAGCCCCTTCAGCTCTTCTCCTCCCACTAGCATCCCAAACAAGGAGCAGAGACAGGCAGAGACAGAGCTGAAGTTTCTAACAAAACCATATAGGGACCTTATTACAAAAACCTCTAATCTGGATGGCCACAGACCCTGGGTCTCTTCCACTACATTCCAGTGCAGAGCTCAAGAAACAGAAGGAGACTTTCAGCTGTGTAAGATAAACACTTTAGAACTTCAGTAGAGTTGCTAAAATACAGAGAGACAGAGCATGCCCACAGTAGACACTCTGGCAGAAAGAGTATGTGTTCAGACAAGAGAGGTCCAGGCCCCCACAGTAACATCCAAGAAGGCAGAAGGAGAAATTGCAAGAGCAGTCCTTTATACCAGGGAAGGTGTTTTTAAGGAAATGCTTTGCTTTCATTAATGATTCTGACAAAATCAATGGAAACATTTCTAGCAAGCGAAACAGCTGCTGAATTTTACTATAAAGTTTAGCATTTTGCTTGTATGCTGAATGTTGCCCATAGGCTTTAGGGTAGTGCAAAAATTACCTGCCGTTGTACAGGATTCACCATGAAGTCTTCAAAGCTTTTGAGAATGTTCTGTTAAAAGATTGTTTGATCCCCTCTGAACTGTGATGGGTTGAAATCCATTCTGTTTCTCTGTCAGCTTATTTTCAAAACACTGGAACATGGGGGCTGACTTTGAACCAGCACTACTTCACTGGCATCCACAAGTCTGGATTGTCATAAACTCACATCTCAAATTATTTAGAATGAAGTCCTTGAATTTTATAACCTTCAGCTAAATTTTCTGTTGAACATATTTTTAGCCAATAAAGCAAGTTATTTTCAGCCAGGATTGGATTTTTACAGCTGTAGGCAGCTGTTCTGTGGACAGGCCGACTCTAGTGAAGTAGTCTATTCATAGTCAACAATGTTTTGTCATTAAGTTTGTACTAAAGACCAGAAATCAGCATCTCTAAAGACCAATACTAAACCATTATAAATTCAAAATTGATCAAGAAAGATGTGAGAATCCCAGTGAGATCCTTGCTTTGTGAGTCTTGTTACAATGAGGAGGGACATTATGTGTTTCCTTACAGGGTGTTTTCTGCCTAATTGAGTAATCTTAATGCAAGAAAAGCTCCCATAAAACCACAGTGGGAGTTTTTCTGATGTGGAGATTTAAGGATAGGCGACTAGTAGATATAGCAGATAGGCAGAATTACGGATTGAAGACCAAAGGAATTTAACTTTTAAGGAAAGGAACTTTTAAGGAATGTAATTTCCTTTGAGGGTCAGAAACAGAAGCTAACAAGTGTTGGAACATGAGCCATGCAAAAGCTATTTATTATTTCACTTCCAGCATGGGGCAAAAGATAACAGATACTTTAAATTAAAAAAAAAATAAAAGGAAAAAACCCACCAAGGGGAGCAACATAAACCAGAGGATATAAGCAGATCCTTTTTTGCATATCTTCAACTGACACTCAAAGGACAGCTAAACTCAGATTCTGTTTTCAAGCAACACTCACAAACATAGCCGAGAGAAATTGCATACCTCATATAGAACATATGGTATTTGATCGGGGAACTCAGGTCAAGGGGAAAGAGAATTTCACACATCAGAATCCTTCACTGCAGTGTCATGTCTGATTTTGATACAAACATCAATTACCTTCAAAGCCTACAGAAGCATCATGTACTACAACTCCTTGGAAATACCAAGATTGGGACAAAGACCAAAAAGAATCCAAAGTCTTCACCTTATTGAGAAGAGCTTCACACTCCCAAAAAAGCTTGCTGGTGATGATGCTATAGCAGTTACAGCACCTTTGAGATTGCAGAGCCACATAAACAACCCTTCAGTAGAACTGGTACACCATTCACACTGCACCTCAGCATAGCTAGAACTACAGGAAACAGTTTTCTGCAAAAGGCCTTAGTGGATATTAGAGGAGTCAGTGGTCACACAGATACTACAGACACCTTCATATCTCTGTTAAGTTTCACCATAATTCCTATAAATGTAACTTGGTGTGTGCCAGTGGTGGCAAAGATGGCAGAACCACCACCTTGCCTGCTATGAGGAATGGCTATTAGGGTGGGGATCACAAATGATCTTGCCTGTCATGGGCACCAAAGATGTTGGAATCCTGGTTTTCAGGGTGCCCATGAAAAAGATATGGCTGACACGCGGAGCAGGCAGTTGTTGATATGGTGATAAAGAGCAAACTTCAGTTGTTTGGAGGTACCTAGCATATGAACGATATTGGCTAGAGACAGAGCTATGCAGACTAGAAGGGGAGAAGTAAGCCCAGAATAGTGATGGATAACCACAACCAGGACAGGAAAAATGCAGAGCTGCTGTACAACCTGGCCTCCAGCACACAATGGAGAGCCAGTGCTTAGCAGGCAGCTCGTCTCTGGGCATTATGTGATGGAAGGTGCTGGGACAGGAAGGAAGGAAGGAAGACAAACAGGTGAACTATGTGAGGAAATTAGGTCAGTTTGGCTTGAGAGACATTATAGAATATAGGTATTTCTTTTATTTTTAGTGACTCCATGCTCAAGCTATGGTCACACACATATTACTACAGATAAAAACGCATGAGAAAATAATACATTAGTAATTTTATACCTTTCTTCTCAGCAACACAGGTCAGTGCCAGAGGGGCAGGGGGTGAGGGGAAAATGTACTTGGCATGAGACAGGAATAAGAACCTACAGAACACAGTAAATCTTCTGAAAATCGAGCCTAATGCTGGGGATCATACCTCTGAACCCTCTTTTGTAGCTACAGATGCATACCAGCTTAGCCCAAATATATAATTTTTTTTCTCCAATAAAAAGAACACAACACCATTCCTGAAAGTAGTTTAGCTTCTCCTCTGAAGACCGCTTCCATTACCATCTTCTGCTGGCTATCTCTCAGTACTCAGCCCACTCACTAATTTGTGTGGAAACTGCCACACCACTTTTTGGCTGGTGTGTCTATACCCTGATGTTCTGGTTCTTTCACTGTACCCATACTCAAAACCTATGTTTTTTTTCTGGCTTCCACTGAGAACTTTTCTGTTTGTCCATGCTGAACCCTCATGTAGTCTTCATCACGGCAGCATGCCCAGAGTATGATCAAAAAAAATAAGGAAAAAAAGTAATTTTGCCTCTTTGTTTCACGCCCTTTTCCCTGACCTGTTTATAGTGATAGTAGCCATACTCTCATGCACGTTGGGAACTTCCCTATTGACTTCAAACCTCTTTCAGGATTTCAGTGGAAACTGTTGGCTATATGTTCCTTAAGTTCCTTCTTTTTCAGTAACTTCTGCAGATTGTCATATGGACACAAAATGTGCTTGGGACTCCACAGCAGCAGGAGCTGCACTATCACCACGCCTAGGAAACAGGCTTCAGCTAGCTGGCCTGAGGAATGCCAGCTCACAGGCCACACATCAGTTTGTAGATGCCATACTTTTTTGGTAACAGAGGGCAAAAACTGCAGTCTTATCCCAACTGCTATAGAAAACTAGGAATAAAGTAACCCCTTTGCTCATAACATTACAAGCCATTACTTTATAAGGGAAAACAACTTCTGAGACGTGCATGGAGACCTTCCTGTCTACATCCAATTGGCTGTTGAGGAATGAGACTCTGCTAAATATGTCTCTGGCTTCTTTTTATTTGGGGATTCCTTTCATCTTCGTAGTATTAGCAGAATCCCTAAATGTTTTGGTTTGTCTGGCTTCAGGCCCTCTCCCCTAATTGATAGGCTTTACATATCACCACCCCCCCATTTTAAGAAAGACAGGAATAAATAAGCTTTAGGGAGCAGAAAGTCCCTCTACTAACCTGATTCATTGCAGCTGTCACACAGTATGTATCTGCAAAGTGTCAGATCAACCATAATCTGCCAGGACCATAGACCAGCTTTCTCTGTGATTGTCAGGCTCTTGCACAGGTCTCTCCCTAACAACTAAGAAGAAACTATTCTAATCATTCTCAACGATGGAAGTTTTCAACCTAAAAAGTTTGGAAAATAGTTTTGGCAGTGTTATTCAAGAGCTACAGGGTACAGTGTTTGCCTCCTGGGCCTTTTGAGCAGGGTGATGAAGCATGTTAATTCACAAGCTTCCTTCATCTTGACAAGGTATCTTCCTCTGTTGTAGTGTGGTAAAGTTATCCCTTATTCAAAATCACAGGAGTGTATTCAGGGTAAAAATGAGCTAATGGCTCCTTCCCTATCTTTGTTAGATAAATAAATAGAACATAATAATGAGCACTGTGTCAGGCTGATATCCATGTAGCTCAGTATCCTGTCTCTGAGATTTCCTGATAGCAGATACTTAGGAAAGAAATAGGACTTGCAGTGATAATTTTCCTCCTGTATCTTTTTTGCTTCCTTGTGTGTAACATGAAAATTTCTTGAGACGGGAGTTTGTACCCATATCCTCATGCTTAATAAATGCAGGCAGATTTTTCCTCCATAAATCTGCCTAGTTTAAACACATGGGTTTGGAGACAGAGTGCTCTCCATTTTTTTTTTTTTTTTTTTTTTGTGGGTGTGGAAATAAGCTCTACATTTTATCTGCAAGGCAGCATCCATGGCTCACACTCCAGCTGGCATAGACATGCTTAATACTAGAAAGAAAACATCAAATATATCAAAAGCATAGTCAAAGGAGTAGTCTTTACACCAAGAGCTGCAAATCCACCAGAGATCCTGGATAAGCCCTGAGGCCACTGGCTGATTTCTGCCCCACTGTGTGTAACTCCTAGCAGCACCTCAGTAGCTTGTTCACCGGTCATGCAGGCAGATCTGCTCTAAATGAGACTGCAGACAAGGCTTCAGGTAACGTTACTTTGGCATATCTCCCAGGGGCAAAGAGAGAGCAGGCTCCCCTGGACAATTATCCAAAGCTCTCCAGTAGCATGCTATCTGAAGTTGTCAAAATCTAAATGCAATCTTCCACCATATTGCTGTACTGCTAAGATCTATGCAACATGTGTTTGGGGCAGGCAGAGCACAGGGGTCCTTCCCACACAGTAACTTTCAAGTTCCCCAATCAACATATTCCCAGACTGACAGCAATGAGAAGACCAAGTTTCAACCACATTTTTGGAAGGGGTTGCTGTGTTGTTATCTCATCAAAAGAAAGGTTTCTAGATGAGTTTGCGCATCAAGAGAGATCGGATCATTCTCATCAGAGAAATTTGCTGGAAGCAGGTTTCATAAGGCTATGATTTATAGGTTAAACCAGTTGACTCTGCATGCCTTGTTATATCAAGCAGCTTCACAAGCTCAAGTGTCTCTATCAGCCCATTTGGCTGGCCCTCCAGCAAACAGTGAGGGAAAAGATCTCTCCTGGGCAATTTCTTTCACTACAAAATTTTATAATTTTCTATAGTACCAGAGTGTCGTGGTTTAAGCCGTAAATCACACAGTTTGCTCACTCACTCCCCCCTCTTTCTTCCTCCCCAACTCTGGGGGAGGTGGGGGGAATGGGAAGAAGAATCGAAAGAATGTAACTCCCACAGGTTGAGATAAGAACACTTTAGTAACTAAGGTATAACACAAATCATTGCTGCTACCACCAATAATAATGACCAGGGAAATACAAGGGAAGAGGATACAACTGTTCATCACCCGACAACTGAGCCATGAACTGAACTCTTCCAGGTTCCTGGTCCCAGTTTTTCCATCCTGGGCATGATGTACTGTGGTATGGAATACTTCTTTGGTCAGTTTGGGTCAGGTGCCCTGTTTCTGCTTCCTCCCGGCTTCCCCTCCTCCCTGCAGAGCATGAGACTCAGAAAGTCCTTGGTCAGACCAAAACATTCTAAGCTGTAACTCATAAACACTGGTGTTATCAGCACTGTTCCCAGGCCAAAAGTCAAAACCACAGCACTGCACCAGCTACTAGGAAGGAGAAAAATGACTGCTGCTCTTGAACCCAGGACGCAGAGTTTCATTTTTTGTGACTGGCACAGCTTCCTCACCCATGGGCTCCGGATGATGGCACTCTTAGCACCTGGGCTCAGTGGATGCAGAGCAGTTAGGTGTCACTGCTGGGCAGAACAAGGAGACATGGCCCTGTGCTACTTCCTTATCTTCTGTATGAACCACTCAGCACAACCTATAAACAAACACCTCTTGAGAGCACAGCTGAGCTCTTTTTTTAAACCTAGATGAGGACCACTCTGTCACAGTGAAAAAATGTGGCAATAAACTAAAGAACGTACCAAAAATACAAGGGGAAATCCACAGCCTGTGTGACTAAAGTGAACATGTACTTTTAGAAAGACCTTAGAGTAAAAAGGAAATGTACTTTTGGAATTAGCATGCTGTTCTATGAGAGTATATGCTGTCATATGGAATTGTCAAAAATAAGAGGCAAATGCAAACATATTTAATTCATGTGCATTTTCTGTACCAGAAAAAAAGTCAGATGTCAATTCAAAGGATTACAAAACAGTTTGGGGTTTTCTATTTTAAGTCCATTGCAGGATGGTACTAAAAGAGCCAGCAGTAAAGCTGGCCATGCACAGTGCTGCAGATTTGGATAGCCTGTATTCATCCAGGTGTTCCACAGAACCGGCCAAAGTTCCTCCAGAACAGTTAACACTTATTTTCATTAGTCCTTAAAAACGCTTAAGGGGTTTTCCCAGAACATGAAGAAAGGCAGCTAAACAAAAATTTCAAGCACGTAATGGCAAGAAGTAGCTAATTGCAAACTTGCCAGTTGAACACAACACTCAAAGTTAAACTATCACAGCTGCCAATATAGAGTCCAAATAATAAAAAATAAAAGGAGATCGTATAACAAATGCTGATGAATAAGGTTTTATGAAAACGAATTTTTGACAAACTTTATATGAGAAGTATTACAAACATAGTTGCAAAAGCCCTGTAAAGACTTACTTTCTAAACCATGAGCTAATTAAAAATAAAGCAAATGCAGAATTGACTATGCAGAGCAGCATGAGAACTGTCTAGCTGAAGACTCACAGCACAGCAGCACAGGGAAATCTTTACTGAGCGGGTGTGATTCTGTGGGACGTTCCCTACCCATCATTGGCTATGCACCTTCATGCTTTTATCAATGATCTGAAAAATAATGTTACAGATAAACATCACAGATAAAGTGTATATGTTTTTATAACTTGCTACAACCTACGTTATAGATCTATGATAAAACAGAGCCCTCTCCAGCAGAATTCTGTTTATAATGTGAAGCCTTGAGAAAATTCTTCTCATCTCCAGCCTGTGCAAAAGAATCCCTATCCCCATCTATCTCACTTCTGATGAACATCATTGTGGTTGATGGAAACGAGGCACAGACAAACAGCCGGCAGAGTGCTGCCTGACTCACCACAGGCTGCAGAAAGGATATGACTTCACTGGTGCTCTCCTCTGCCCTGTGTGCAGTGTCAATCTGCCTCTGTCACCTTCTTGCACACATTCTAACTGCTGCTCCGGCCTGTAAGACACTCTTTCTACCTGCTGCAGCGCTCGAGAAGACTGACAGCTGGCGAAGGTTAATCACTTAACCAAAAGTAACAGAGCACATAGCTATTAGTCATGCTCTAGCACATTCAGCTTACTTACCTCTCCCCAAACGATGCTCAAGTCTCACAAGAGAACTGAAGCAGGCAGGTTTTTTGCATTTGCTTGAAAAATGCATCTTAGTTATATAAGGTAGTTTTTTCTTTCTCTTTCTTACAGACAGTCATAAGAACTATGGAAAAGTACAGGTAACATGCTGTTTCTGTTTAATAATGTGGTTGGTTTGATGAAAGTGTAGCAGCATTTTCCAGCTAAATGTAGGGCTTTTTTTCCTCTTCCACCTAATGTGTTTTACATGCCCACCTTTAACTGTTCACCCAAACTCCCTATCAGACCGAAGAACAATGTTTTGTTCTTTTCCTTTTTATGAGTGTAAAAGAGACTTAGAAACACACTTCTGAAACAAACATTACCATCCTTCAGAAATAAGGAAAAACACAGAATTCTGTAAAGCTTTTTCTCATTCCAGCCCATTTCAACACCAATTGCTGTATCACCCCTGGCCTTGTGCAGGGTGAAAACTATCAGGACTCAGGCCTCTTCAGCCTATAGCCGAGCTGGAGATTTCTCCAACCTAAACTGCTATTTGATCCATTTCTTAACCAGTTAATGCTCTGTATTGCACACACACATATATAGTTTGCCCATAGGGACTGGTACAGGTTCAGCTTTTCCTGCATGCAGCTCTCCATTCCATTGATGGAAGGCAAACATCTGCCTGGTTTCACTACAGTTTTCAGGACTTCAAGAATATCCCAACTACCTACAGGCAGAAAACGTTAAAGCCTACTGATTTATGTTCTGTTCTTCTTGCAAGTCAGTAACAATAAATAAAAGATGAGGTTTTGTATATCTCTGTCTCAGAATTATGGTTACCACCGCATTGTCTGTCCTGTAAGTACTTCCCAGGTTTTTCTGCTTTTCAATTCCTCGCTAGTAACTTTTTGAATAGACATAGTAACTCTTTTCATGGCTGCAAAACACTGTTACCCAAGAATCTTGAAAAACCCTGGATAGTTTCCACATCAGGATACCAGAAATACATATAACAGTTTCAGCTTCCTAATTAGAACCTGTTACTTACTGCATTATATTTAGCTGCCTCTGAGAATTCATTTACAAAGCCAAATGCTCAGTCCCCTTCAGCATAATATAAGTCTTTCCTCTGCACACTGATTAGTCTGTGTTACACAGCATGAACACATTGTTAAATAGAAGAAAATGATGCAATCAACGGGTCTTCAGCATAAACATGTCCCCTTTTCTGAATCACATTTAAACAAAGTAGTGTTGCTGTAGTATTTTATATCATTAAAAACTCGCTGCCATTTGCACTGCAATTGGCCAGGCCCTCTGAGAATAATGGGCTGTGGGCAAGCGGGGACAACTATACTTGGGGAAAAGGGCTGACATTTGCTTTCTTTTTTCTGCTTACACAATACGAATTACTGTTTTCGTAAGAGCTAAACTTTCTCATTACCTTGATTTTAAAAATTTATAGTTATTCTTCTGTAGACTCTTTTTTGTCAGATCCTGGTTTTCAGGTACATGCCCTGAAAAGAAAACATGCAGGTTTTTTTACCAGGTCACTCAGGAATAATGGAATAGTACCTGTGACAGCAAGGAACAAGCTCCGTATAGCAACAGCCCTTCACTGCACCAAGCCAAGGTGCTCCAAGGTGCTGTTGTCATGAAGCAAGTCCAGGACAAACCATGCTGCCCCTTGGAGGGGCTGATGGACAAAGGGGGTGGGCGGACTGCCCTGCCCCCTGGAGAGAGGAAAGTCCCTAGTTACTGATATAATGTGCTTTATGCACATGTTGTGAAGTTTCAGATTCAGTAAAGACAACACCAAAATTACCATCAATCTTAAGTAAAATCATGGCTTACTTAAGTAATTCAATGAAAGCTGAGAATTTGGTCCAAAAACTCTGCTTCAAGAAGGTAAAACAATCTCCTTACACTTACAGCAAAGGAATGTGAGTCCTTCTCCATTTCTCACATGAAACGGAGGAACTGCTTTCCTCTCAGCAGGCTACCTCTAGGCAGGGGATTTCTGAATATCTCCAAGCTGGCTGAAATGCACGGGAAACGTTTGGCTGTTAAAGCTGCGTCCTGCAGTGGCACCAGACTCTTTTGCCTATTCCAGGGAATCAGAAGCACATGTTTTGCTGTTCATCCCTCTGCAGTCCCCCATCCAGTCACCCATTCCTGTGTTTGAGCCAGCTGCCAGCAAGAGAGGCAGCAACCCTGCAGTGCAGAAAGGATGCCTCTACTGAAATACTTGGCTTCCAAGAAGTATTTGAGAAATTATTCAGCTGAAAAGTATCACTAACATCTTATCTGGGCACTTAACACACTGCTTTAGACAGCAAATATCAGTGTATCCTTTCTTGTTATGACCACCCCTGGAGACACACAACTTTCTAACCCATCAATTAATTGCTGATGAGAACCACCAACAGAAAATAATGAACTGCATTTTGGTAGAAATATAAATTAGTCTGTACAACACACTAATTTCATTTGCTTCATGCTTATAAAAGCTTGACTATGCAAAAGGCTGTGCAGTTGAACAGAGAAGATATGACTCACTCCTGTAGCTGCGTGAGCTATGGAGGCCTCTTGTCTGTTTGTGCAGATGCATGGTAGAAGTGGGTGAGTAGGTGAAGGCAGGGAACAGTGACAGCCCACCACCTCCACACCTTGCTTCTACCACAACAGCCCCTCTTTACCCGAATTAACCCTTGATCATCCACTTGAAACAGGCCCTGGTGAGAAGTGCACAGTAGTGTCCAGGAGACAAACATTCAGAGCAAGATCACCACATCCTGTTCTCTCTGTGAAGAACGTCTGATGTCGCAGAGGGTGATGAACTGCATCTGAGACATTAGTGGGAGGGGTAAATCTTTTCACAGCACTGTCCCTCCCCTTCCCCTCCCCCTCTCCCTCCTCAAAGAATTTCAAAGGCTGAGCATTTTGCCCCAAAAAATGAGTTTGGATTCTCAGCCACAAGTCATTGCTTTATCTAAGTGTACTAGTCTCATTTATTAGAAAGAGAAGTATGACAGAGCAAAGCAAACTGGTAGAACTACGTCCCAAAAGACATATTACCTACAGTGTCAGAAATTCTGATCAACTGTGGTATGTTCAGATCTTTTAAAATGTTTCCTTTATCTCCTCCCCACCACCACCTTTAATAAAATTTGTCTTAGATAACTTAAAAATTATTATGAAAACCTCTTTCCTTACAGGGTGTTTTTTGGGGTGTCACTTACTCAACATCAGAAATAAAGACATCTGATATCCCTGTTACTGCCATCTTTAGATCAAAGTTTAAAAGCAGAACTAAAGACCTCCTTTCACTCACATTTACCTTTTAACACCAGACATTTCTCTACAGATCTTTCCTCACTCATTCTCAGTACAAGGATTCAGCCCTAGATTTCACTTATAAATGCAGAAAACTAATACTACTCACAGGCTAAATCACCCGTGCTCTGGGCAAGCAGTGTCTGAAGGGGAAAAGTTTGACCACTTACCTCCAGAGAATGTCTAGCCTCCCTAGCACATTGTTTCAAAAGCTTTTACAGTTCATCTGTTACACATTTGACAGCACTTACTGTATGCCAAGCTTTGCAAGCATAAAGCATTATCTCTAGTATTAGTAATACCATCCCCCAAAAACTACTAAGAGCAATTAGCCTGAAAAAAAAAGAGCATCAGCCCGCCTTTGAAGCAAGGGGCTGCCTGCTGTAGCTCTGTAAAGCACTTAAAAGAGACACATTTACAATATATCAAGTCACAAAATCAAATTTTAAGTGAGTCCTTGTGATGTGCAAAATGTTTGCTACATAATGCAACATTCAGGATCTCAGCACTCCCTGATAAGAGTACACACACAGAGGACTGGGACACGATGGTCCCATGGCTAAAATAAAGTCAATAATCAACCCTAAGTTAGAGACACATCTACATTTATGGTAAGGTTATAGTGCTTGGCTGTAGGAGCCACCGGGCATTCGGCCAATTTGCTTTTCCAGTGTAAAGAAATGCTCGGTTTGTTTGAAAAATGACTTTTTGTTTTTTTTTTTTTGCCTGCTCTGAAGAATGTGTTGACGCCATCAAACTGGGTCTGCTGAGCAAATCATGGATCCAGGGGTGTGTCAAGAACTTGAATTATAAGAGAAAAGACACTCATTTGTTTCAGCTTGCTTTTTGAGTTACAGACACCATTCCCAATTCCACTTTACCACCTTCTTAAAAGAACTGCCAGAGAGGACAAGTGACTTTGCTACAAGTCTTGGTTTCCACTCTGTTTTTTTGCTAGTGTGGGTTTTCTTTAGACAACCTCTAGCATCTATGGCTCCACAGGCCTGTATATCAGAACATTATTACCTCTAACAAGGACATGCTGCATGCCAGAACTCTCTGATCTGATTTAATGTAACACCATGCAGCACCTTTGCAAGAAGAACCAAAACCCATAGGGTGTTCACAAACCTTTCCGGTCACACACTGCTTTCTCACTTCTACGGTGCCGTATCAGCCAGCCTCCCCATCAGCAGAACAGGGTGTCTGGGCCTACACAGTGCTCTGCTACCACATCACCGGATTGAGAACCTCTCACTGTACCATAAACCCAGCGGTTATAAGTAGTATCTTAGAAAGGGAGAAGAGTAACCTCAAATTGTCAGAAGCTGTCCACATCTCACTGCAGCTAAACAGCCAGTAGTTACCTTGGTTACAGGCCACAGAGAAAAGGGTGCAGCGAGTGGGTGGAGCAAGGTCACAGCTTTAAAGTTTCATGGAAGATCTGGAAAACAAAAGGCAAAACATTCCAACACAAAATTGTACTCAGCAAGAGCTGAGTTAAGGACTGGTGCCACTTAGATCATTTCCCAGCAAAGTAATCTGACAGTTGTCAGGAGTGTCACAGAGCGAAACAGAAAGGTCTGAACCAAAGATGAAGGAAATGCAGTAGGGCTGTGTGAGTAATGGATTACTCAGCCTAGTACTTGAACCAAAAAGTTAAAATTAAGTTGTTCTGAACATACATGAGGGAAGGACAGAGGCAAAACAGAAAAGCAAAATAAAACAGAATGCAGACAGAAAACAACTGTCCGATAAAGTGTTTGAGCTTTATTCCCTTCACTTTAAACTTTGGGTTATTCACAAAACATGAACCACATAACAAAATATTTCATTTTAAGGATTTCCAAAACATATACTTCTATTTTCTTCCCTTTTGAGCCAAATCAAGTTGTCCAAGTGCAACAGTGTGTCCTTGAATTTACATTTTAAGGAAAACTTACTGTCTACTAAAAGACAGGGGAATAAGTCAGCATATAGCAGACAAGAAAACACAAAGCCATCAGGAAAGCAATTGTAGTGAGGAGTTCATAACTCTTCTCAATTTCGACACTTCTTACATTTATAATGTTAAGGTATGCCAGTCTAAGTCTTCTAACGTGTAGGTCAAAGAAAAATTCTGGCTACTTTGGCTAACTTATACTACATTAATCTAATTGCTCAATCTTAGTACAAAAGTACTGCTAAATAATTAGCAATGTACCAAAACAAATCTAAGCCAAATATAAAACCAACCAATCAACCCAAACACTACAGTATATTTAAATCTTTAAAATCTGTTATACTATAACAAAGAAAGAGGTTCTAGAAAGCAAGTCAGATTTGTCTTCCTGTACCGCTGTACTTTGAAATGAGACCAATACAGTGCACAGGCCTCTGGGCCCTCAATCATGTTCTATTTCACCTTGACAAATTTTTATTCACCTGGAGAAACTAGTTAAGTTAGCCTTCTCAAAAACTTAGCAGCTCATAATATCATAACACTGATGGAGACAGCTTCTTTAGGTGCAGGTAGGCTTCTGGAGAAGAAGGACAGGTTGAGGTCAGTTAAGGCTTGAATACAGATTCCAACTCAGCATCTCTCAAAGGCAGAACACTGTGATCATGTGTTCAAAATTATTCTCTAGGTGCTTTTGTAGAATTTCCTATGACCAGTACACACACAGAGACATAAAACAATAACAGTAGCTGTAATAGTAATAATAAATAATAGTGGTAGTAGGAGTAGTAGCAATACCACCACGAAATCAAAACAATAAATATATAAACCACTCCACTTTAATACCAAAGCTTTACAAATCTAAAAATGAAATTGTAAATGGAACCAAAAAATCAGTCTCTGGTGTGTTAAGCATTCCTGGAGTATGATCCAGCATCAGTCCCAATCCCTCTTTGCACACTAAGAAATGTGCCAGGCCATCTGCTGGTAAGAAAAATAGTGCCATGTCTTGTGCTGCTCAGAACTCCTCAACTGACGCCTAAATTGAGCTTTAGATGAAGTGTGAGTCAAGAAAATAGTCAAGGCTTACACTTTTACCATCCAAAAACCGCTACTGCAACCCAAGGAGTGCAAAGATGAAACCACTGGCCTTACAGTGCTCACCAATACCAGCTCAGAGCAGATAACAAAAAGTCCCTCTCCACACACGCTGCTATTTCTTGGTTTGTATCCATTATATATGTACAAAATAACCCCAAACCAAATAACTACAGTTATTAACTACATCAGGTATGACTCCAAGTCATACACACACACTAACCTGGTGTCTTAAATGTCTCTCAAAGCTCCCTGCCAAGACAAAACCACTCCACCTCAAAACATACGCAGTCATCACACCTCTGGGGGAGGAGGGGCAGGAAAGACTGCAAAACCACAGCTGCCCGGTAGACATTACCTGTGTTAGCAGAAGATATTGGACAATCAGGGCAAGAAGCACACTGAGGTGTTACAGAACACAAGTGATGCCTGCTGAGGGCCCAGTCACTGTTTTGGGTTCAGGACAAAGCACAACGCCCCAGGTGAGGAATATGGAAACAACTGTACTGAGCTTTCTGCTGCAGCAGACATCCAGATTCAGACAACATTGTTCACAGTCCCTGCTCCACCCCTACCCGCCTGCAAATTTCCGCTAAAACTAACAGCCTCAGGTACACACTGATTTGGGTTTTTCCCATAAGAATAACAGCTGTGCAAGACAGGGAGTGCACCAGGAGAGATGCCTCTTGCTCGTCATGCTCATAGTGCCATCGGAAGGCAAAAATTTGGTTGTTAAAGGATACTCCAAAGGCAGCACGGCTAAAAATGTGTAAGCAGTACATTTCTGTTTATCCGGAAGTGGTTAAAAAGCCTGAAAGAGTTGAAACACCAGATATGTTTTGACGATGCTACAAACCCAGCTTAGCTGTAGGGCAGCTAAGAGACATACCAGCAGATCTGAAAATCTGAGTAGTGAACCACTGAAAGATGGTGTTTAAAATGAAAATGCCAGATGAATTGCAACCATGGTCTTCCCAAGGCAAAGGCATCATATCAAAACCTAAAAGATCAAAACACGTACCGATAACCGACACCACCACTTCATTTCTAACAGCAGGCCAGACTGCCACTGGCATGGCAAACCCCTGGAAGGAGGTTTGCAGAAAAAACACAAATGGCTGGAAATAGCTGCAAAATACAAGTCATGGGCTTGAGCAATCCTTTGAACAGGACAACAAAAGGCAGCATCTTCTGCTGCAATGAAGTATAGTCTGTTCCAAATGGCTGCTCCACTCCTAGGGACGCAGGAATCCCCTCCCTGAGCATATCTTTCCCAATACTGAAAAAAGTGTAGTTTTTGCCCTATGTGGGATGCAACTACTCTACCAGCCGCTGGTATGCATCTTATGTCCAGCCCAAAGTGTACTGGCATTTTGCTTCGCGGCTTTAGGACCATGTCTGGCATTCACAAGCCGCTGTCAGGGTGCATCCGAGCCCCACACAGGCAAAGACTTAAGATCCCTTTGGAGCGCACGGTTCCCACGACACCCAAAAGCCGCCGGCGTACCCTTGCCCTGCGCTCAGAGGGGAGCTCAGCGCAGAGAGCAGGGGCTGCGCGGGATGAAATTCCCGTCCTGTGCCTGAGGGTCACTCGGGGGCGCAGCCCCTATCCGGGGCCTGATCCTGCGACCACGGCAGGGACAGCTCCTCCCGCTGCCGGCAGTCCCGCACCCCTCCGGGTCCGGGCCGGTGCCGCGCCAGCCTGGTGTTTGCAATAGGAGGAGCCGAGTGTGGGCGGGGCGGAGGCTGCCGGCGGCTGTGCCGGGAAGCGTTGTCTCATTGCCGGGTGTGGGACGGTGTCCGGTGGTGCAGCATGCTCCGGGGGCTTCTTTCCTTGATCCTCGTAAGTGCCTGCCCGAGCGGGTGAGCGGCACGGGAGGCGGGGAACCGGGCGAGGCGGGCTGTGGGGACAGACCGGCTGGGGAGCTGCAGCCGGGCCGCGCCGTGGGGTTACCGCCGGGGCGCTGCCGGGCTCCCGACCGCCGCCGGCCTCGACAATCGTTTGTGTCGAGATTTCAGCCGATTCTTCCTTGTCCTTTGAGAATCTCACCTTCGTGTTCAGGCAGTTATGGTTTCACTGTCACTTTTTGGAGTGTCAGGGCAAGGGAAGTAGGCATTGTGGAAAGAGGCGGGAAGAGGAAGGCAAAGGGGATGGATGCAGGCGGGTATCAGGGACCCCGTCGTGTGCCGCAGCTGCGAGGGGACTCTGCTGGAGGCGCTAGCGGAGCGGATTCTGCATCCAGGAACAGGCAGCAGTGGCTGGGTATCTGCCCGGGCAAAGTTCCGCATGAGCAGGAGCCGACCTCTGCTGCACCTGAGCGGATCTGTAGCAAAGTGATCTGGTAAAGCAACAGAAAGGCAAATACCTGTGGCAGGGGAGTTTGAACCATGCCGGAAGTGACCCAGAAAAACCTAGAGAAATAGTTCCAAGTCCAGTGCCATGAAACATTTACTGGAAGTACTGGGGCAGAGCCTTCCTTGCTTTAGTCATCCCGTATGGATGCAGAGTATGAGTGTCTGCAGCTTCAGATCGTGTCTGTCACCAGTAAACTTATTTTTGCAAATGATCACTTTAGAAGGGCTACCGTCGATGAGGAAGGTAAGGGTGTCAGTCTCTGCAGCAGAGGGTCCTGCACCGATACAGCTGTATCAGGCCAAAAGGGCTGTAGTGTCAGCCAGCTCCAGGCAAGAGATCCAGGAAGGAGCAGATGCACTGGCGCTGCTGAGCTGCCCTGAGGCAGCCCTGCTCCAAGAGCCCCGAGGTGGGATATCTGAGAGCCCAAGGCATGGTAGCAGGATCAGGCAGGTCACAATAATTCTTGCTGCATAGCAAAGCTGTGACCTGCCTGAAAGTGTGGATGCAATATGGAATCATGGAATCATAGAATACTTAGGGTTGGAAAGGACCTTAAGATCAACTAGTTCCAACCCCACTGCCGTGGGCAATGACACCTCATAGTAAACCATGCCACCCAAGGCTCTGCCCAACCTGGCCTTGAAAACCGCCAGGGATGGAGCATTATGTGGCTTCTCCAGCCCCAGTTCTCACCTGTTTCAGGGAGTTCACATTCAGAATCTCTTCACAGTGTGGTTATGTTGTTAACAGTACAGTTTGCTTTGGGGTTTGGTAAGTTAAAATCAGGTGTTAAGATAAAAACTACTCAAATTCTGATTTACTATATAACAGGCAGCAAGCTATTTAAAGTGGTTCAGAGGATTATATCCCTGCCTCTGCACAAATCATTAGAGCATAGTTAAATACAAAGAAGGATTTTAATTTGCTAAGAAGTGTGTACTATCTGTTTAGATACAGAAGCAGCAAACAAGGGGCAAAAATGTCAGTCTAGCTACGAAAAGATACTTTGTAGCATCTTGGAACTCTCCAGAATAAAAATTAAGATGAAAAAATACTTCATGTTATCATGCAGCTCTCAGAGAATAAATATAATTTCTATTCTTATTTTCTACTTGTTCCCTAATTTCAGCACCCCTTAGAAAGACTGTAGCACTTCTATTTAAACAAAAAATTGTGGTTGTTTTCTCTTTTTCTCATTAACATGATGTTCCACTACTTCTAAATCAGTAAACTTGAGTGACTTTTGACATAGTAGTTTGATTATACCAGAACATTACTTCTTTGGGTGAGACCTCAGCTTTGCAATGAAGTAGCAGCAGCTGGGGGGACAGTCATGCAAAATAGCAATGGCCAATGTAGTTAGAAAACATCTAACCTTACCCTGTAAAGCTGCAAAACCACATAGTGCTCAGAGAAAGATTCTCAAAAGAATAGGCCATCTCAAGGGAGTGAAGTGTTATTTAAATGTTTCGTAATTGTCCAATATTCCTACAGAACAGCAGTTTTCCGGAAATTTAGAAGACATACCTTTGAAAACAGGACTCCTACAGTACTACACTGACCCTTATTTCTCAGACAACTAATGCACGCATTTAAAGGTGCACATATAAATAGCCATGGGGTGACCCAGAACTCAAGTGAAAAGTATAAGGGCCCCAGTTCTGGAAATTTTTGTCTGTGCACGTTTACATAATCAACTGCTTTTGTCTTCAAGACAACTCACTGAACAAAGAGAAAGTGCTAACAAGAAGACTCTACTGTGCTACAAAAGAAAAGGGGGAAGAGCTGCCAAATTTCTGCGCTGTCTAGCTCTTGTTCATCTTTAGTCACAACACCACCAAAGCAAGATGGGAGATGTTAATACTGCTCCAGCTCTCCCAAATTGTATAGTATTTAACAGGTATTTACTAGTATAATACTCCTAAAAAAACCCAAACCCCAAAACAAATAAAACCTAATCAATCAAACAAAATGACCAACCATACAAGCCTCTCCTCCCAGTATACTGCTGTAATTTGCAGGTGGGTCAGCCAAGATCTGAAATAGCAGTGGATTGAATTTGGACAGCAACTATTTTAAGGCACTGGACAGTAACTGGAGTTTTTTACTATCGTAGGCACATGCTTCTCTCTTGAAGCTTAAGCAGCACAGGATGCTTCTAGTCATGGGGAAATACCATAAAATAATTTGGAACAAAACCTACTATTTCTATTGGTTATTTTGGGGCTAACTACCACCTTCTGCCTTGGAAGCAGAAATTACCATAGTAAAAGAACTAAGGTAGAGAATCCTCTTAACAGGCAGTGTGAAATTACTTACACTTTGAAAAGGTATTGACCTGACATGGTTTATGCAAGGGAGACTAGTTACATAGAAAGCTGTGTTAAAATGGGGCTAAGTCTTAGCAACCATTGGTCAAAAGTACCAGAAGAAAGTCAAACCTCAGAAAATGAGTTTGTTTTTCTCAGCTTCCACTACACCAAAAAGAAAGAAAAAGCCCCTCTCCCCCAGCATTTTTAACACTCAGAAAGCCCCTGATGAGCTCATGCATATTGCCCCATGTAACAAATGTAAAGTGAAAAACCAGGCCACCAACCTCTGAAGGCAATGGCCTTCTCATCTATAGGCATCTATGGATTAGACATGAGAGGTCGCTTGCCAAAAATAAAATGTGTTATAAAGATAACAGGAGAAAGCAGAGACAATTTTTTTCCCCCAGGGTTAAAAGGGTAAAGTTTTCACAAGTCCTGTATGCAAATAACTTTGCACACCAGAGCTGAGATTACAAACCCATAATGAAATATTTCAGTTGAAGGAAGTTGATCCTTTATGAAGAACACTCTGACACAGGAAGAATCAAGACCTGTGAATCCCAATGTCACACAAGTTTTTAAAGAAACTAAAGTTCCTGTCACTCTGCCCTGGGAACACAGATATAAACAGATTTTACCTTAGAGGCATGTTGGTGAAAGAATTTTGGAGGGCTCTGTAGGAGTGAAGAAGTCCCGTAATGCCCAGGCAATGCAAAAGGAGAGAAACAAGAAAATTTGGCACATCATAATTCTTATGGGTTCTGCTAGGCTTATATATAACCTTGATTGGTTTATTTTATTCCCATTTACTGCTTAGTTTGATCTAACTTTTCAGTTTACTTATGGCAACTATATTTTAGGTTAAGATGGAAAAGGTAGAAGAGAGCCTTTGTGAGTCATTTTAGCTGACAACAGCTGCTGTTTGAATGTACACGTTGTGAAAAAGCACCTATCATCCCGCCTATGTAAAAGCCCCTGAAGTGCTTCCTTTCCGCTATTGGCAGAGGAAGGGAAGCTGCTCAGTGGCAAAAAGGAAAGTGATTGAGGTGCATGCAGAAAGCTAAATGGCTGTTGACTTCTTTTTTCCTATAAGGCACACCAAAATTTTTATATAGTAACTGGGTTGCTTTTAGCCATTGTAGGTGTTTGGTGCTGCTGAAAAGTCCAATTCTGAGAAGTGATCCCTACTTCTTGTAAGTGAACCAGGAAGTCCATCTCTGTGACCAACAGCAAAGGGCTTCCATCAAAAAGTGTTGTATTTCTGTCTCCCTGCACTATACCAGCATAGCTCATTTATATAAAGGTGCAAGTTGGTGATGGAGAGGTATATCTGGAAGGCTATGTCTGTGCACTTACTGTGATAGCAGGTGCTCAATAAACACATCCCCCCAAATCAGCTAAGTTTTACTGATATTAATCGTTTAGAAAGATGTTCCCTTCTTTCATTATAACCCATTTTCTGCATGACTCTGCTTGCTTTGTGTGTGCTATGTGCTTTGCTAGTGTCCTTCAGTTTCTCTTCTGTGCTCAGGTGCTGTCTGTGGGTATGTTTGTGATAATCTTCAGTCTCCCTTTTCTCTTTGCTGTTGCCCAGGGTTGTTCTCCCCTGACCCTCCTACAAAAGGCTTGACTTCTCTGTTCAAAAAGAGGAGAGTTGGGTGCTGAAAACAGGACGCGGGGTGTCCCGTGGGTGCAGAGCATTGCCAGGTGTGGCTTTGTAGGCAGGTGAGGCCTTTTAGTAATTATCTTTTCATCAGCTTTCTACTCCAGTTTTTAGTGAGATGTTTCTCCAAGGCAAAAGGAGACAAATCACACTAAGTGGACACATCCATTTGACAGTTTCTATTAAGGACTTACATTAACTTTGATCTTCTAGCATCATTTCACTCAGATTCCAAGAGCAGCATCCTCAAAGCTTTGGCAAGAAGAGAGTCAGAGCACTTAATGGGGGAAGTAACAGGCTGAGCATCCATACCCACAGTTTCTCAAGTGTTATACTGCTTTATAGCAGCTTCTCCTCCAGGTGCAATTAAAGTCTTCATCGTTTTAGCCTAGTAATTTACATTGAATACATTTTAAAACAGGTGACTGCTAAGGGAAAAAAAAAAAAAAAAACAAAACTTTTCACCTTCTCCTTTCTGAATAGATCAGGGGGTCAAAAGAAGTGGCTACATGTAGAAATCAGCAGACATTGGGCATACTGGTAAGTTCACTTAATTAGCCACAGATAACACTTGCTTCACTTGAGAGCCCAGTTTGAAGTCCAAACCTGTTTTTAGTAAGTTAGTATTTAAGATAATTAAACAGTTTTCTGCCTCTAAGTAAAGTTGCAGTTGGCATCCAAGCTGTTCCACTCAAAATCATGAAGATTGAGTTAATCAGCCATTAAACATCACGTAGGAATCTTTGAATATGTACATCCCTTATTGTTAGCAGTAACAGATACGGTCAAATTTATATTAAGCTGCAATTCAAAAGTGTTCAAAGATAACCATTCAGATTTAACCTCTTTCAAATATCCAAGACAAGATTAAAAATAAATTAGTCCAGTCAGAGTTTTGCTGATTAAAAATGTGAGTGCATCTGTAATCGGTGGGTTTTTTTGTTCATGCAGTGCACCATTGGTATAAAGATTTGGAATCTTTGTATTGCACCTCATTCCCCACTAATCTCCTTTGTGAAAAAATGTACCCTGTCACCCCTTTCCTTCACAACTTGGCCTGTTCTGCTGTTTTGCCAAGGACAGTAGCATGGCTCTACTTCTTTCCAGGCATCTTTTCTCTCCCTCCTTCAGTATCCCTCCCAGTGTGTATCTAAGTCTTTTATAAAATATAAAACACTTTTTCATTCAATTAAAGAAGAGCAAGAACAGTGAATGTAGAGCTCAGCTTCGATGTTAAGACTTCAAACTCTTCAAGACAATGACTGCTTTGAACTATAATTAATCGTATGATCATCCATTTTAACGACAGAGATGTGTGGGCTTGTTCTTAAGCATTAATGTTCAATCAGTACTTGTAGTGGGAGTGTTCATAGCATTAAATCTGTGTCCTTATTGTCTATTATCTCTTCTGGGTTAATGAACACCTTTAATAAAGGGGTGAATATCATCAATATGTTTAGCAATAGAGTAATGGTACAGATGTAACTTTACTTACTACTTTGCCAGTAGTAAAACACACCTAATGGTCCT
>JASSUY010023354.1:5412-16915 GCA_032466535.1 Forpus xanthops
ATTATTGGTGGTAGCAGTAGTGATTTGTGCTATACCTTAGTTACTAAACTGTTCTTATCTCAACCTGTGGGAGTTGCCTTCTTTTGATTCTCCTCCCCATCCCCTTGGACTGAGGAAGAAAGAGAGGGGAGTGAGTGAGAGAGCGGCTGCATGGGCCTCAAACCACGACACTTTTCTTGGAGTTTGGCAGAGAATTACTGCCAAACTTTGGCAGGCTATGGCAAAAATAATGAAGATTTAATGAAGATTTGAATTAATTTTATCATACTCCACAGGTTTTTATTCAAGGAAACTCTTATTACTTGAATTGTCTTATTATTTCAAACTACGAAGTTTATCCTTTGGTAAAAATGTGCACTCAGATAGGTGAGACCTTCAATAGTTCTGTAAGCACTACAACTTCCTTCAAGAATTGTCTATCAGTTGGTTACATAAAAGCCACAGAGCAGAACACAGTTGGGAAACACTGGTCCCCTGTGTACTCATTCCATGTTCTTTAATAGTGCCAATTAATATTTGAAAATACCATGGATTTCTTAAAGATTCAATATTGCATTTTTTTCTTTTAAAATTATATTTCATACATAATTTATTGATAAATTATCTTAACATATTAATGTACACAGTGATAATCAATTAGAATGTATAAAAGAGATTTCAAATGAAGACCATCAATATATTTAAAATGATGAATATGCTCTTTCCCAATAACTATAGCTGGTAATTAAAGTACTATCCTCACAAAACAGGAATTTTGATTTTGGACTCCTATACAAACAGCAAATTTGTTAGATCTAAAAAAGTGGGAGCACATTAATTTTTAAATATGGATTTAGAAAATTTAATATTAGTGCAATCAAAATTTTTGGGGTTTTAGATTTTTGTTCCTAAACTGGATATTAAAATCTGTTCCTGAATCTTCTCAAGGCTAAATATATTTCTCCTTGACTTTTGCTGGGGCTTGAACTTATTCTCTTGGTGAACTGCTGTAGGAAGAGATGGATCCTTGCCTGGACAGGCAGATACTCTAATAAAGAAAAGCAGTTAGACTGAAATTTATTTGGATTTTCATCTAAGAAGTGCTCAGAATAAATCCAGCTAGACAAGCTTTTCAGTGAAATTTTACAAGAAATATTGGAATTGCTATAGCAGATGAAAGCTGCAGTGCATTTAGGCCAGTAGCTTATTTCTTAGATCTGCAGTATAAGGAAAGAGCTTAAGAGTTACAATTTTTTTTTTTCTGAATAGATACCAGCACTAAGCTTTAAAGTAAGGAACAAAAACTGTAAAGGGATCTGTGCAGAGTTTCCTATCCAGGAATATATCTTTGTAGTGTAGTTTACTAACACATTTCTGATTTGTGGATAGCCAGTTCTCAGTAATTAAAAAAAAAAAAAAAAAAAAAAACCACAACATTTAAATTCCATCTTTGTTTGCAATTATTTGTCAGCTCGGATAAGAATTTACTTGTTAATGTTTTGTGTTTAAAAAGCCCAGCAACTCTAGCATATAATGATTTCAGAGATACGTACTTTCTGTGTGAGAGAGCATAATCTAAGGAAATCAATTTTTCTGTAACTCTTCAGAAAAGGAACCGTAAAGCCTACGCTATATATACATCACGTATAAAATATTTATTTTAAAAAGTATATATATATAAATAATATGTGCATGCTTATCAGGAGGCTCTATGATGCTGCCTTTCAAAACTATCTCCAGAAGACTGACAACTAATATTTATTATAAGGTTAAAATTATGTAACAAAGTACCACATAGTAAGGTTTTTTTTTTTTTTTTTACATTTTCCATTGAATATTTACATCATAAATCAGCATGGATTTAAGACATTCAAATTCAAACAAAAAAAAATAAATTATATGGAAAATAAAAATACTGCTGGAATATTTTCAGTAGCTTCTAAATTGATAATCAACATTTAAAGTGCATTTTGCTTCAGTATGAAACAGTTCATTTCCCAGGAAGAAAGAGAGACTTTTTTTCAGAAATTAATGTTCAGCCAACATTATGCTTTTTATAACCTTTCCAAAATATGAATGTGCCAATTAATTCACAAAACATAGCTCTTGAACTACCCTTCTAAACATCAAGAGCTTTTATTGAAGTCCAACCCGCAGCAGTTCATCCCAAAGAGACAAGCTTTGACTATCAGATTTTCATGCAGTGCTTTCGTTTTCATTTTGCTTATGCTGTGTTTAGCTTATCCCATCTGCTTCCAATTACTGTGACTGCATGTGTTTTGTTTTTGTTTTCATTTTGATGTGGTTTATCTGGTTTTGATAAGCCTATCTTTCCAGACAAAGAAGAATTGATTCCCATGGAATTAAACATTTTCTAAGACACATCCGGAACTCTAAATGCATAATTATTAGCAGCATGTTAATATGGGTCACATCTCAGGTCTTTGTGTCTATATAGTAAGCTAGCCCGAAGATATAGTCAAGGTTACCAGAAAGCTTGCTGTGTAAAACAACTTTTAACTAAGCTTTCATCATCTGTTCCAGACTCTGTTTAGGAGGATAAAATAGTTATCAACTAACTCAGTAGAAAGTAAAATCTAGGTAAATAAAATTAATATTCTGTTTATATACTTTTTCTGCACTATAGATATGTTATCAAGGTTATTTTTTTTTTTTTATACTACTGTTAAATAACCTATGAGCTCACTGGAGTTAGTTACAAAAAAATACTTTTATTCAAGATGGGCTAGTATTATCTGGAATAAAAACTAAGTGGGCCACAAATTTAGAAAGCTGTCTCTTTAATAATGCAATTTACAACACTGGGGACCCACATTATCTGTTTACTCAGGCAGGTGGATCTGCTGAAGAAGAGAAGTGCTGATGATGCAATGTACTGACCCACATATGAGTTCCCAACGGACTGCACCAGCTGGTATAGTTTGTGCTTATAGCTTAAACAAAGCCAACATTTTTCTATTTCCATTACCTCCTGCTGATGAAATACCATAACAATATAAATATTGTCATGTTATCTTCAGAAAAAGATCTGTAAACAAGTCTATACTTACAGTCATTTATGGGTTGGGTTTTTTTTGTGCGTTTTTTTTTTTTTTTCTTGTTTTAGTCTGTATTATTTCTGGTGTGAATATAAGATAAAAATTTAGATCTGGCAAACTCTTTTTATATACTTATTAAATTACTTATGTTATTCACATATTTTAAAAACAAACATTAATCCTTGAACCTTTATCTAAAAAGGTGCTTTTACTGCTTTTTACTGTTTCATTAACAGAATGGTACAAGCATGTAGTAAGGTATCTTAAGTTTTTACCTCAAAATTAGAGTTGCACACCTTGGCATTATTATGAATTATGTATTATCTGAAGCTTTTGAAAAAAATAACAAAAAAAGAGTATTAGCATTAATGCAGTCAGAATGCTATTTTCATCACATATATTTTAAATCTTACATTTAATTTATAATAACATTTTGTCTGCTCAAATCTTTGTTAAACAGAAAAATGAACAAAAATGCCTCTTTACTCAGCAAGGTTCTTGGAATAAAGCATTTGAATTCCTGGAAAACAGAAATTTTTGATGTAAAAATGTTCTCAACACCCAGGAATATCCAAGCTCAATTCCTCATATCAAAGAGATTAGGCCTAAAGATTTTTCATTTAAAATTAAAATATTGTTCCTGATAACAGAATATTGTGAAGTTATTGCATTTGTAATTCAAGTAACTTTTTTTGCTTTACCAAAAAGTATTTGCTGACTACTTTCATTTTATAGAGGAAATAGATTGTGGTCAATGTTCATGTGTAGCCTTTATGCCTATATGTAATTTCTGTATACATTTATACACTTGTAGAGAACTGGATATTGAATTAGATGGAAGACATAATGTTTACTGCAAGGTAGAGTCACTGAATCAGAGAATAGTTTGGGTTGTCAGTGACCACAAAGTTCACCTAGCCCCAACCCTCCTGCAATCAGCAGAGACATTTTCTACTAGACAAAGGTCCTCAAGGTCCCATCCAATCTGGTCTTGTTAAATGTTCGTGATCTCTGTGGTATAGCAAAATGCTGATTAAAACAGTGAATTCACCATTTTCACCGGTTTATGCGTATTATTTACAAGTCTATTATTATTTATATTATGTATATCTATTTATATTATTATGCATGTTTTTGTATCACTATTTTATGTAGACTTAGTTGAGATGGTTTTAAGTAGCTATCTCAGGTATAGATATCTCTGGAGTAAGATTTTTCTCATAGAATTGTGTAAGGGCTAGCAGCCTTGTGTCATGAAGGTTCTGGACCCTGCGTCTGACGTTATAATGACAAAGTTTATAGATAGAAGACAGTTCTAAATTTAACTCATGTCTGCAAGAGGTGTAATCAGTTGACTGGCTAGTGATAAATGTGATTAATAAGGACACAGATGTGTCCTTGATGCAAATATGGATTTAGTGTTACTTATGAAAAAGTAATAGGAGAAAACAAATGGTTAATATGACTGAATATGATATACAGGTTCATTATATGAATAGCCATGACCTGGTCTTTGATGATGAAAGTCTGGTGATCTTTTGGCTTGTTTTCAGGATCATGGTGAAATGGTATTTCTTGACTACACTGAAACAAGTACTTGCCATGAGCAATGCAAGTTGTGAAGTGTCAATGAAATTTCCACTTTTTTTCAGACAGTTCTATGATGCTAATAATGACTTAAAAAACCAGAATAGTAATGAGCATTCTAAATAGGTCAGAACATTTTTTTTTTTTTTTTAAACACACTGGCTTGCAAGCAATCCAGGAGATAATATAAGAAGTATCAGTCTTTAGAAAAAGTATTTTAATATTAAATTGTCAGTGTGGAAGACGGATTAAGGAAGTAATTTAAAATTTACTAGGTAAAACCCTTCTATTTGTCATTGTGGTGTGACCTATTAAAATAAAATTGTGCTGTGTTCTCTTAAATCCGTGACATAAAGTGTATTATGCTTAGGAGCCATAACAACACAAAGAGATGTTTTTGACATGTTTCTTGACGTAAGGGTGAATATTGGACAGAGTTGCACTCGGTGTGCCCTAGTGGAGACCTTCTGCAGTACGTGGCAGAGGTGCAGGAGACCGTTAACAGACTAAGGAATATCAGGGAATATGACAGGGAGCTGGATTGCTTGTTCCAAGCCCAGCCTGTGTAGAGGCCAGAAGCATCCACCCTAGAACAAACAGAAAAGAAGATCAGTAATCCAGGAAGCTGGGAGCTAGTAACTAGTAACAACCAAAACCCAACAAACCAACAAACCAACAAACAAACAAAAAAAAACCAGAAGTAGGAGAAGGAGGACAATTAAAAGCAAGGGGCTTCCTCCCCACCCAGAATCACTACACAGCTCTCCAGGTGGCTAACAAGGGAATAGTCATCACACCAAATCAACATCCTGCTGATGCACCAGTAAAGAGGATCACTACAGGTGCATCCAGGAAAAAGTGGCGCATCACAGTAATGGATGACTTTACTTTGAAAGGCACAGAGGCACACATCTGTTGGCCTAACCCAGTGTCAAGGAAGGTGTATTGTCTACCAGGGGCTTGGGTCTGGGATGTTTTTGAGAGGCTGCCTGGTCTAATGAGTTCTGTTGATTATTACCCACTTCTAGTGGTTCAAGTGGGTGCCAGGAATATAAACAGCAGTAGCCTGGAAAGCATTAAGAAAGACTACAGAACCCTGAGAAAGGTGGTTAGGGGCTCAGGGTTTTTTTTCATTGAACTTTCAGGTCAAAAGGGAGGACTTTGAAAAGGCTGAGTGGATCTGGCAAGTTAATAAATGGTTAGAAGAGTGATGCCATAGTCAGAGACTTGGTTACATAGACCACAGGACTTGCTTTGGGAGGCCAGGTCTACTGGAGGCTTGTCTGAAGGGGAAGAGCTGTGTTGGAAAGGAATTCATCAGGCTAGTGAAGGTAGCTTAAACTATATTTATTGGGAGAGGTGGGTACCAATACATCCTAACACTTCCAGTCAGATGATAGCGCATGTACAGAATGCACAAAGCAGTGCAAAGCTACTTCAGCCACTCCAGCCAATGAATCGGCTTCATTTGCAGAATATTTTTCGTACTAACAAGTTTTATTTTATGATTACAAATTGTAGTTATTAGATAAATGCTATTGGGATCATGACTCATCAGAATGGTTTATTTGTCTGTATTTCTTCATCCATGGGAACCCTCTCCTAGCCTAAAAATGATAAAGCAGCTTTTGTCATCCATTTTGATTCTTTCAGTAAGTAATTTAGCTAAGCAAGAGGAAGTATATTGCTGTTGTATTTAACTAATCATCTATTCTCAAATGCTTCCTTATATTACAGTAGCCAAGGGTTTCCCTTGTCCAGCTTCAGTGTACTTAACCGATATCTCATTAACCTGCAAGATATTTTCTAATTCAGTCACCGATGCTGTCACGACTAGTCAGCTGGAATTAAGTTAATTGAGGTGTGCAAGAACTCTTTGTCTGTATCCATAATACATTGCTCATAATAAAAGAAAATGTGAAGCTGCCCTATGACAGAAAGTTTTTATGGTAAGTTTCTTAAAAGCTGATAAAAAATAATTGTTCTTATGGCTTTGATAGCAATGCAACATCTTTCAATACAGAGAATAAATCTCATGTTTCAGCAATACAAGGGAACATGGAACCACAGGCTGATCAGCCTCACCTGATCCCTGGGAAGGTGGTGGAATTTATTTGTGAAACCATTTCCAGACACACAAAGAACAAGAAAATCATCTGAAGACTAATTTCATTTTAGAATGAAGGTAAAATGAAAATTCTACCTTTTTTTTGAAAGAATATAGCATTCCTGTCACTTTTACAGAATCAAATTTATTATCACAGACCTTTGGAAACAATCAGCCAAAGGATGGCTATTCAGAAAGAAATGTAGTAGAGAGTTAAAACGTCCATTCTTGGCTCCTGCTAATGTTGGATACTTCCTGGTATGTTGCCTAGCCACATTTGAAAAGATTCAGGCAGAATATCCTTCTTCATTTCATCCATTACTGAGATTATTCCTTTCTTTCATCTGCTACATTTTTATTTGGAGGAAGTTGATCCTACTTTCACCACCAAGAAAAGATTTCAATCATTGTAGTTTCATTTTTCTTCATTTATAATTACAGTTTCATTTCTTGTATTTTAGTTTCATTTTTCTTCATTTGAAAAATTTATTGTAGTTTCTTTTCTCTTCATTTGTAAAAGTAGGGAAAAGTAAAATGTTACCAAATCACTACAGCCACATTATACCCTGCATAGGTATAGCAGCTTACTGACAAGTCCTTCTCCATTTTCCATGATGTTTCTGTTATGATTGCCATACTAGCAACGTTCACAGTTCTCAATATATAATAATTAGAAATATTGAAGGCATATAATACTAAAAGGTTAAAAAAAAATAATAATGCTAAGTGCTGTACTGTTACAAGGGTATTCTAAGGTGTACCTTTAGAAGAGCTACCTTCCTTTTTGTCTAATAAACAGGAGACTCCTTAGCAGCAAAGCTGAATGGCAGAAGTGATAACAGCAAGTGCACTAGAGATTGTGGAGGAATTTCAAATAAAATGATTACCTTTACTAGCTCTGCAGAAGTTTCAGTAAATGCTGAAGAGGAGAAAATTGCAGGTACTGACTTCAGAGAGTTGCAAAAAAAACTCAGCATAAAATATCCAAAACTATACTTTTTAAGTTACCAATTGTTGTTTTTCTGTATTGCCTCCTGCTGTTGGAAGCCCACCTGGTCTCTGTTACATCTCCTATTCAGCATAATTAAAGTTTGCTAGAATTGCTTCAGGGCTAAATATTTAGAATAATGTTAATAGGGCAGATTTTGACATTCTATTGTTCAAATGGCAGAATCTTTTTTTTTTTTTTTTTTGTTTGGTTTTGCTGGGTTGGAATTTAAATTCCCTTCAGAGCAGAAGATGGCTGCGCTAGGAGATCTTGCAGAGCAACAATTTAATTTTTTTCCCCAGCTGCATCAAGCAGTGGAATAGAAGACTTTCTTTTTTTTAAATCAGTAGCGTCATGTGAAAGAAAGAGCAACATCTGGCCAAAACCTTACAGAAATAATTTTCACTAAATACTACCACACTACAAAGCTCTTGTACTATAGATATAAACATTTAGATTCTATGAGCTACATTTCTCAAAGGAGGTGTGGCACAAATTTCAAAGGCGCTGAGCATGTCTCAATTGTCTTTATATTTCATTCTTTATTCAATATTAAGCCACATTTTACATTAACTGTAACCTGCACACTCACATACAAGTTTGTATTCAGACTATGTATTTTAAAATTTTTACACAGAGAATTTGTTTCATAATGAAAAAAACTTAAAAATATATTCAAGATGATTGATTTTCATAAAGAAGTAATGATCTTTCAAATTTGCCTTAATATTTCAGTCAATGTATGTTTAGTTTTCATAGGAAAGATAAAGACAAAATGCATATGGAATACAGATTTTAGAAATCTTCAGAACTCATTTGCTTAAGTCAGTCTTAAATACGTTCTTTTTCTAGATAGGTCAACTAATACATATGATTTCAAGACACTGCTTTTTTGTCCTTGGAAATACCATAGGAACATATATACCATATGCCACAGGCTGAAGTTGAAACGAACACTAAGGGTTATCTAATCCAACCTCTCAATGGAAGGCCTCTTTCTTTTAAAGTACCTGATTTTAGACCAGGTTATAGAGCTGGGGCACTCCTTCTCTGAAGACAGGCTGAGAGAGTTGGACTTGTTCAGCCTGGAGAAGAAAAAGATCATCAGGAGAGACACCAGAGCAACCTTCCAGAACCTAAATGGGTGTCATGGGTTTAGCAGTAGCAGTCATTTTTCTTCTTCTTGGTAGCTGATGCAGCATTGTGTTTTTGGTTTTGGGTTAGGGAACAGCGCTGATAACACCAGTGTTTTCAGTTACTGCTTGGTAATATTTTGGTCTGACCAAGGACTTTCTGAGTCTCACACTCTGCCAGGGAGGAGGGGAGGACGGGGGGGGAAGAAGGGACAGGACACCTCCTCCAGACTGATCAAAGAGGTATTCCACACCACAGCATGTCATGTCCAGGATGTAAAAAAAGCAGGGCAGAGACCCGGAAGGGTGGGTTGCACTGTTTGGTCAGGCTGGGTATAGGTGGTGAGCAATTGTACTCTTTTCCCTTGTATTTCTCTTGTCATTATTATCATTGGTGGTAGCAGCAGTGATTTGTGTTATGCCTTAGTTACTAAACTGTTCTGATCTCAACCTGTGGGAGTTGAATTCTTTCGATTTTCCTCCCCATCCCCCTGGGACTGGGGGAAGAAAGAGGGGGGAGTGGGGGAGCAAATTGCTTGAGAAGCTTAAATTAAACAATGAAAAAGGGGACCTACAAGAAATCTGGAAATGCTCTGACTATACCACACAAATCTTGGAATGCAGATGCAGGGACAGTGAGAATGAAGACCTTGGGCCCACTGTAGGAGAAGATCTGGTTCGAGACAATCTTAGGAACCTGAAGGTATTCAAGTCCATGAGACCTGATGAAATCCATCTGCTGGTCCTGAAGGAGCTGGTAAATGAAGTTGCTAAGCCACTGTTCCCAGGCAAATTGTGAATGCTCCATCTCTGGCAGAGTTCTAGGGCAGGTTGAACATAGCCTTTTGTGGCATGGTTTAGTGGGAGGTGCCCTTTGGACCTATATGGCCTTAAGGTCCTTTCCAGCCATAACTATTCTATGATTATATGATATTTGGAAAACAGTGGCAGTCAGGTGAAGCTCCCAGTGACTGGGAAATAGGAAATATAACCCTCATTTTCCAGAAGGGAAAAATGAATGCCCTGGGGAACTACAAACCAGTCAACCTCACCTTGTACCTGGCAAAATCTAGGAGCTGATCATCCTGGAAGGCATGCTGAGGCACATGAAAAACAAGAAGGTGCTTGGTGACAGTATGGCTTCACTAAGGGGAAATTCTGCAAGAGCAATCTGGTGGCCTTCTATGATGGGGCTACAGAATTGATGGACAGGGGTAGAGCAGTTGATGTCATCTGCCTGGACTTGTGTAAAGCATTTGACACCGGCCCACATGACATCATTGTCTCTAAGCTGGAGAGTCATCAATGTGACAGGTGGACCACTCAGTGGATAAAGAACTGGATGGATGGCAGCGCACAAAGAGTTGTGCTGAGTGGCTCAATATCCAGATGGAGACCAGTAGCGAGTGATGTCCTACAGGGATTGGTGTTGGGACTGGTCTTGTTCAACATTGTCAGTGGGATTGAGTGTGCCCTCAGCAAGTTTGCCAATCACACCGAGCTGTGTGGTTCAATTCCTATGCTGGAGGGAAGGAATGCCATGCAGAGGGTCCTTGACATGCTTGTGAGGTGGGCTGATGCCAACCTCATGAAGTTTAACCATGACAAGGGGAAGGTCCTACACCTGGGTCAGAACAGTCTCAGACACAGCTGCAGGTTGGGCAGAGAAGAGATTTAAAATACCCCTGAGGAGAAATACATGGGTGTGTTTATTAATGAGAAAATGAACATGAGCCAGAAGTGTGCTCCTGCAGCCCAGAAAGCCAACTGTATCATGAGCTGCATGAAAAAGAGTGTGACCAGCAGATTGAGGGAGGTGATCCTGCCCCCCTACTCTGCTCTTGTGAGACCTTACTTGGAATGTTGTGTGCAGTTCTGGTGTCCTCAACATAAAAAGGACATGGAACTTTTGGAACAAGTGCAGAGGAGGGCCATGAGAATGATCAAGGGACTGGAGCACCTCCCATATGACAATGGATGAAAAAGTTGGAACTATTCAGACTGCAGAAAACAAGGATGTATGGAGACCTTCTAGCAGCCTTCCTGTAGCTGAAGGGGGACTTTAGGGATGCTGGGGAGGGTCTCTTCATGAGGGACTGTGGTAATAGTACAAGGGGTAACGGGTTCAGACTTAAACAGGGGAAGTTTAGGTTGGATATAAGGAGGAAATTCTTTACTGTAAGGGTGGTGAGGCACTGGAATGGGCTGCCAAGGAACTTCTGAATGCTCCATCACTGGTGGTGTTCAAGGCCGGGTTGGACATAGCCTTGGGTGACATGGCTTAGTGGGAGATGTCCCTGCCCGTGGCAGAGGGGTTGGAACTAGATGATCTTAAGGTCTTTTTCAGCCTTAACTATTTAATGATTCTATGATTCTATGAACTTTTCCAAGGCCTTGTAGTGACAGAAGGGGGAAATGGTTTTAAACTGAAAGATGCAGTAGGTTTAGATTAGACATAGGGAAGTTTTTTACTGTGTGAGTGGTGAGACACTGGAAGATTTTGCCCAGAACAGTTGTGGATGCCCCATCCCTGGAAATATTCAAGGCCAATTTCTACAGTTTTGGTCAGCCTGGTTGTCATGGGTTCAGCAGCAGCAGTCATTTTTCTTTAAGCAGTAGCTGGTGAGCACTGTGTTTTGGATTTTCGGCT
>JASSUY010023355.1:0-27208 GCA_032466535.1 Forpus xanthops
TAATGACTTGAAACATATGCAGTTTGTTACCTTGAAAGCAAACAGAAGTGACAATAGCAATGGGAGAGGCTGAGTTCCCTTTTGTTTTTAATGCATAAGAGAGCTGTGATAAGCCTTCTCAGAAGCTGAGGTAAAACCTAATAAATATTGTGCTCTGAAGATGCAGCACTGGCCTTGTCTGATGTGGTAAAAGTCCCACAAAACGAAGACAACAGCAGCAGTATGGCTGCCCAGGAGAGGCAGGCAGGGCAAAAATGGGGGAAAAAAATAGGTCTATTTCTACTTAACTTGTGCAGAGGAGCCTGAGTGGCAGCTCATCCTGCAACCCAACACTGCTCCCAGTCAGCACAGCTTCCTGGGGCTGATAGAGATGGTGAAGGAATAAGACTAATTACAGCATCCAGAAGTTTCCTTTCCATCTAGCACTCTGGAAGTTTTTCCTGTGGTAATCCTAGATATGCATTTTGCATGGAATTAGAAACTATGAAGTCCAGCTTAATGAGAAAGTTAGAGAAAACAACATTTAACTGAACACTTAGCTCTAGCAAAGAGAAATGCAGCATAAAGTTTCTTCTTTTTTACTTTGAAATGATGCCTTATTTTATATTTTTCCAATTTTATACATGCATTCCCAAAAAATTCTAAATGAAAAAAAAATCAGAAATTCTGCATGTAGAAAAAAAAAATAGGATTAATTCTAAATACAACTGTTAGTGTTTATGTTATATTGTTTCCAAGTCTGTCATAAAGTGGAATTTCTGTGTCACATGTTCTGCTTTGAGGAGCGTAACCACCTCAAATAAGTGAATAATTTGTTATTCTGATGTCTTAGAAGACTTAAGTTCCAGTCTTTTGACTGGATTATTGACAATAATCAACGTGCATGAAACAAAGTTTGCAAGCTTTGGGCTCTGAAACAAGCTGATTAACTACTGATGTTGCCCACCCTTCACAATTTTACAGTTTAAAGTAATTTGAAAGGGGTGATCTCAAGTGATCTACATTTTCCTAACCGAAAACTTCAATATAATGTCATCACATGAGAGGAATTTAGCATAGTTTCTATGATGCACATCTCATTGCTGTTTGATAATCTCTTTAATTACTTGTTTTATCTTTTCATAATCTAACTTCCTTAATAAATGAGTGCATTGTGTTTTGAATTAAAGAAAAAAATAGAAGGAATAAGAAATAATTGCTAGTTACCCAGTTCTGAACATCGATTGCATTAATTCTACCACCAAAGAAATTCTAGTTATTTACCTTAAGAGTAATAGTCATTAATATCTGTAAATACATCTTTAACCCTGTGAGTCTGAAGTAAATGTAAAAACATCTCTGAGGAGATATAATGCCTGTTTTGTGTCTATAAATAATGGGTTCAGCTGGAAGCTGTGGAAGACCTATCTAACATCTAAGCTAACTCCAATCAAGTCAATGGGAATTTTTCTACTGATTCCCATGAGCTTTAGACTCAGACTCTAAACTCTTAGAACTCAGGAGGAGAATAAAATAGTATGAAGTGGTTTCCACAAATATTGCTTTAACAGAGCTTCAAGATTTCTTTTTAAACTCAGTTTTGGTGAGGAAAGAGGAGAACAAGTAGCATCTGCATGGAGAGCAAGTTGGCAAGAATTCCAGTCTGCCACTTTCCAAATTGTTTTAGAAATGTTTGGCACGTCTCTGTCACAAATTACAGCTGATTATAATTTCACAGTATGTGCAAGCAGATGGAGGAGATGAATTGGGGAAAAGTTTCACCCCAGACAAATTAATTATTAGTAAGTATTTTCAGAGCAGAAGTTAAATATTAAAACTATCGTTTGAAATAAAGAATTATGGGATATTGAAGTAATCTATAACTTTGAATCAGACATTTTATGAACAATTTGACAACTGGATGGAATAATTTATGATCTTCATAGATGAAAATATAGTTCATAATAAAAGAGAATATATTTTAGAAATCCTTAACAAGTAGTCTTTTTTTTCTTTCAAGTTATCTGTTAAATAAACAAGTTTATGAGCAGTTAAAACCTGGAAACATTCTTACCAGAGGTAACTATGGAAATACTTCAAACCTCTTTTTCCTCATGGGAAAATACCAATATTTAGCTGAAAGATTTAGAAACCTAGATTCACATTGAGTCTACTTTGCATGCAATTCATATTCCAATGCTTAAACTATTACCTGTTATCTATCTACACTTTTAAAAGCCAGGATAAAGACACTAGAAGGGAAAATATGTTGGAAATAAGAGGAGAGAGAACTAAATGATCTTAAGGTCCTTTCCAACCCTAACTATTCTATAATTCTATGATTCTATGATTGTGTTTGACAAAACAGGTGGCTTAAGGAGTGGATGACATTCCGCTCTCTTCCTCATCTAGGAATTTGCAATCTTGGAGCTGAAACAAGCCCTTGTAAAAATGATGACCTCTTAAGATGATGCTGTCCCTGGTGAGCATCCTCTGGTGACCAGTGATTCTATAGTCCTAAGACTCAGTTGCTCCAGGTGGGTAAGAAAAGTGTAATTTTCTGTAGGCATGCATGGAATTCAGCAGTTGGTAAACTAATTTTACTATTGCACATGCCATTGTTGTTCCTTAGGATTTTTTAAAGGGGAATTTTTGCATTTTTAAGGTTAAGTATTTGCAGTTACTATGTGGAGGCCAGAAGTGATTTAATAATATCTAAATAGGTCTGGAATGAACACCAAGTGAGGAGGAATGTATGTGAAAAAAATTGAATATAAAATCCTGAATGCCATGGCAAAAAAAAACCAAGCATACTGTGCTTATCATTATATACATAGATTTATCACTACTCTAGTTTTTCTTATGATGAAATGCAGCTTTAAGTATTTTCACTAATTGATTTTTTTTTTTCAAGACTTTGAGACAATCTGAACTATTTTACAAAGAAAAGTGCTTCTTTGCTATGCTTTCAATTTTCCCTAGAAAATCGTTTAATCAGCTGATGGTACTTATGTGGTGTAGTATTTGTAGGGAGTCGAACACAGTGCATATTCAATGACTCTTTCCTTTGAACAGGAGCATTACCGGATCCTTGAGCTTGTGTCAAAGGCTGGCTGTGTTAAATATTTTATTTTTTTTATAGGTTGATTGGAAGATGGATATGTATTAAAGCAACCACAGTAATTCATCTTGCCAAGTTTTTTTGAATTAAAATCTTTACTGTTCCAGATGTTTAAATGTGAAAATGTTAAGAGACATCTACAGACTCTAGAAAGGAGCAATTTTCTAAATCAGTTTGGCCTTTCTAATGCACAGAAAAATACTGTGTTTTTTTCATAGCATTTAGCAAATTTGATCTTAATTTTAAAAGAGATCTGCGTAAAATAGATGAGCTATTACCTAATGGTACCTTTATATGCATCATGTTATATATGAGTCTAATTCCTTGTAATTTCAAGCTTAGACTATATTTCATATTTTTGCAATGTTTAACATGATAGGATCCTATGTTTGGTCCAGGGTTACTACTTTAATATATGTCTAATATATTTTCTGTCCTTTGAATGACAGTTTTCAGTGGTAAAACCAAATTGTCATATATTCTAAGGGAAAATGAAGATGCGCAAGAGAGTCATCTGGCTTGGTTTAATACGGTAGCACTTGCATTCTCTCCCAGCCAGAGTGACTCGAGTAAGTTGTTTACTTTACATTGCAACTGCTAGACATACACTTCTGGTCAGTAACTGTGTATAAGATGGTGAATGAGGGACTTTTGAGAAAAGTATGTAGTGACAGGATAAGGGGTACTGGCTTTAAACTGAAAGTGAGAAGATTTAGATTAGATATTAAGGAAAAAATCTTTAGTATGAGGCTGGTGAAGCACTGTCACAGGTTGCTCAGGGTAGATATGGCTGCCCCATCGCTGGCGGTGTTCAAAGCCAGTTGGATGGGACTTGAAGCCACCTGATCTATTGGAAAGTGCCCCTGCCCATGACAGTGTGGTTGGAACTGGATGAGTTTTAAGGTCCCTTCCAACTCAAACCATTCCATGTTTGCACGAAATTTGCTGTGTTACTGGTACTCATCCTGCCATACCTTAAAACTCAGTTTCATGGAAGCCTGTAAATATGGAACATAACTTTATTAAGGAGAACAAGTATGCTTCAGAGTTGCAGCTAGGTTTCTGTAAGTTCAATTTTGTTTTGGTCCTGCAGGACTTAAAACATTGTGGTGGGAAAGGTTAGTCTAGGCAACTACAAAGAGGCTAAAATCCTGCTGATATATTTGTCAGTGTCCTGTGCACTTCAGCTCAGCCATTTCATCCAACATTTAATCAACATGAGCTTTCTGAGTTTTGAAAAATACAGTTGAGCTATCTGTATAGTTTGAGTTTAGCAAATGGCAGTAATGAAGTAATGATTTGCCAATTATTTTTTATTTTTACACAGTTTCAAGTTGTTCAATATCACAATGACTATGATTAATGTGTTACCATATATAAACTCTGGGGTATGGGTGAAGACTATTAAAAGTGTTTACACTGGAACATACCATATCCTTCACCTTTTATTATGCTATCTACTTTTGGTCAGACCTGCAAACACATTAGTAACTGTGTACATAAAATAAACAATACCATGACCCACCACAATAGACATCTGATTAGTACAATAAAGCAGTCTTTTACATTGAGTCCCCCACACCTACACTTAAACATCAGTTACTGCAGAAGATATTCATTAGCCTTATATTACTCTTCTCATACATTAGCATAACAAAATAAATTAAAAATGAGATACAAGAAAAGTGTAAGAATAGAAGGTAAGCGTTTACTTAGTATTCCTTTCTTGTCATTTTTCAGAAATATATTACTGAGGTGTATGTGCACAAGTAAAACATGTACTTCAGTGTTCATATATATATATATCACAACAGGTGACTAATTTTATCTGTATCTGTGCTTAGTTGCTCTTCATGATTTTTCAGTAATTGTCCAGCAAATAGAAAAGTATTAATAGTGTAACGTATAAGTAACTCTAAATTAAGTTCTTCAGTTAATAGGACTACCTGCATACTGTTTTTTTTTTTTTTTTTAATGTTGAGAACAACTTTAATTAACACCTCTTACAATGAATGAATTTCTTATACACAAAGGTCACATGTTTAAGAGGTCTCCACTGATGTAAATTAGTTAGGAACTATGAGCTGGATCTGCTAAATACTACGGATTTTGTTCATAATGGAAATAAATATGCAAATCACATAAAAATAAATTCAAATCTTTGTTACAAACACCCTGGAGAAAACATTAACAAATCATAACTGTCAAATGGATGGATGCTGAAAGTTTTTGTCATATAAAAGAATACAAATCACTCCATTGTTGCAAGCATCACTTTTTTATTTTCTTGGTTGTAGGCACATCATCAACTTTAATGATAAAAGCCTTCCACAAAAATAATTCTTAAGCCTCAGGAACAAACACCTCTTTGGCACCCTGAGAGCATGTTCCACAAACATCATCAATCTCCTTCTGAGTATGATTTACAGCCTTTCCCTTTGGCCGGCTCAAGCTATCCATGTACATGCCCCAGCAGCGTCACATTGGGATTCTCCTCCGCTTTGTCCTCCAACTACACACCAATCGATTATCATGCTCACAGACAGCTTTCCAAACACATTTGGAAAACAGGAGAAGGAAGTTTGAGTATAATTCCTTCCATGTGGACACATCAGAAATGTATGGCTCACGTGAGAGAAAAAGGGCAAGAATGCACACCTAGATTCATGGGCCAAGTTCTCAGTTCCAGAGAGATTTATTGTGTGCAGCCAGAAAGAATGCTTATGAAGAAGATGCAAGCCTCACTGTGTGGCTCCTCTAATTTATTTAATCACCTGTATCTACTAAGGAGCAGTCCATGTACCGAGAGAGCCAAAGCACAGAGCATCATTTAGTGAGACTGGTTACCATCTGCGACATGACTTTTGTGCCAGGTGCTGCATATGTATTGAGAAAAAGGTTGATGAAGGCAGCTGTACTCCAGCTGAGACTCCTCTGAAGATTTAAGTGCTCTTTTGTCCCTTGCTTTGCTAAGCTGAAGGAGGGGGACAGAATGTGGTTGCTCTTTTCTGTAGAAACAGTGCTGTCTCTATGTGCTAGCCTTGTGGGTAAGTGTATGTTCATTTAAAGGAGTGCAAAAGATAGAAAAGTCTGAATCATTGTCTGTGTTGATGAGAGGCAGCAGAAGAAAGGTTGCAAGGCAGCAGGATAAAATAACAACTTAAGCCAGTGAAATTTAGCATCTGAGACTGTAGCTCTCTCTTCATGACTCAACTAGCTGAAGTTTACTCATGGTCTGCAGGTGTCTGATAAGTGGACTATTTCTGGCAGCTTTCTTTGAGTTTCAGCAAGAGAGTATGTGAACCAGAGCTGAAGACAATCAGTGTTCTTTAGAAACTCTAAGTACATGTGCTTACTAAGGCAGCTGTACATTCATTAATAATTGTTGCCACAATAAACTGTGCTCACAGACAGAAAGACTATATCTTTATCAAGAAAACATGTAAACATAATGATTAGTTATAAACATAGATGAATCTTTAATATGTCTACATTGAGTGAAATAGTGGATACCTATAAGCCCAGTGATATTTATAGGGGAAACAAAGTGAAGCAGAAGGACCTAGAAAAATAAATCTACAAATGCATCCATGAAAACTTTTCAATGTTATTATAAAGGATTGCAAATTAAGTGTATTGAACTTTCTATATGGGGTTTTCCAGAGTGCTTCTGTGATGAAGGCCTGGATTATACAATAAAATATTTAAACAATTTCTCTCTAGATGCCTAGATTTCAAGCTAATTTTATAGCTCGTAGGAAGTTCTGGGCTGCTCTGAAGTGAGGTTGGAAGCCTTAACTTCTAATTTAACTATCTAAGCTGGAGGCTCAAATACAAACAATGCTCATGCTCATCTTCAAGAGCTGTTAATGCAACCCGTAACTATATCTGGGAGACTACACTATTGCAAGAAAAGCATTTGGGAATTATGTTTCCAAAGGAAGTAACCTTTCACAAAGTTGTTGGGCACAAAGAAAGACTGACATTTAGCTAGTGCTGATCATGCAGTGTATGCTGGACAAACAGAAATATGCAGCAATTGTCTGACTGTAAGTCATCTGGTGTTAAGCACTTATTCTACTCCTTTGTGAATTGTAATCCTTACCTTTACCACTTTTGTCTGTGTAATGGGGATAATATTTCTCTAACTCCCAGCAGTTCTGTAAAGCGAGATATATTAACTTCTGTTATCTCTAGAAGCTGTATGAAGCTGAAATACATCCAAAATAGTATGAAACTGCTAATTAAGTGAACACTTCAGTCCTTGGATGATGGTCTGTTTCAAAGCATTCAGTCATGAAACCAGGTATTGACTGCATTTTTAATAAGGCTGGAAGTTTTCCATCAATAGTGGAAGCAGTGTTTCGTGGAAGTGAATCATTTTTGAGTGTCTGCTTTTCAGAGCAAGTTCTGACTTTGTCCCCAGATTAAAAATATTAAAACTTCAAATATTAGAACTTGCGAGGTTCTTATGACAGGTTTATTCTTTTGTCACAGGGAAAACCAACATTTTCACTATCTCTCATAATTATGTTATATATTTTTGCATAAGGCAATGCCACTTAATACAGTATTATTACCTTATTTCTGAAAACTTCAGATGATGAATTTTTGAGCACTGAAAAGCAGCCCCTATGCATTAAAATTGCTATTATAGGTATTAGAGGAAATTAATTTTTATTCTGTGTTCTGCAGTTAAATCCCTGTTTATTTTGTAGCAGTTATAGATTAAGTTAGCAATGAGTTTTTCAAAGATAAAAATACTTGAAACTTTGCCATCACTACTCTTTTGGTGAATGGAATCTTACACAGAATGGAGGTGATGCAGAATTTCTAAAAAAAAAAAACAAAAAAACAAAAAAAAAAAAAAAAAAAAAAACCCAAAACTTGAATTATCTTCATATGGAACACTTAAAATAGCCATCTAACATCATCTTGAAAGAGTAAAAGCTCTTTACCATTCTGCTTTACTTACAGCACATGATGGCAGTGGTGGAGAGCATGGAAGTGTGAGCATGAGTAATTTAAGTAGAAGTAGAATTGAATCTACCGAAAATAATGGGAGCAGTGATGGCCTCACAGCTTTTGGAAAGCCCTCGCCTCCATGCAGTATCGGTTATTAAACTAATACCCCTCATGATTTTTTTGTGCAAGGCTGAGTCAAATAAATTCTTTCTGTTCAGCTGTTTAATTTCATTACCATGCATATTTTAAAGCACAGACTAAAATTCTGAAGGCTTTGATGTGTGGAGTATAGCAAACATTTGAAACACATTTATTAATTTTATGAAGCATAATAATCTATCATGATACAGAAAATATACAATTTTCAATCCAACTATGGAGCCAAAGGAGTTTCTAGTTGCGAGAGCATCTTTTAAGACCCATTTGGCAGTAATTAAATTTCTGTGCTTTTCTTTTAATTTCACTACCTGATGATACCTGAGTGCAGTAGACTCTCAGAATACCGTTGGGCGACATTAAAAGATCTGATTTCTTAGGAGTTTTAAGAGTTCTGATTGGATTTTTTGTTTGTTTGTTTGTTTTGTTTTTTGGTTTTGGGTTTTTTTTTTTTTGGCTTTTGGTGGTGGTGGTTTATTTTTTTTTGTTTTCTTTTTAATCTAATTGTAAGTCAATGTGTTATAGTAAGCCTAGCTTTCTTTTGACTCATGGCTACACACAGTGGGGAAAAAGCCAAAAGAGCTATGTTTCATCATCCTGTCAAGGAGGTTTCTTAAAAAATTACCTTTACCCTCAAAAGAAAACACAGACTTTTTTTTAGTGGTAAGAAGTTGTATAGTTCATATCTTCTTTCATGCCTGTTTAAGGGATCAAAACTACAATTTTATAGGCCTCAGAAATAATAAAAGAGATAGCTTCTAAGTCTCATGAAAATTAGGTACTTAATCAAAACCTGATTCTTTAATCAGTAAACTATATTTTTTCCTAAAATACTATGTTTTTAAAACACATTGTTTCACTGTAAACCGTCTATTTCCAGAAAGCAAATAATAGTCAATTATAATACAAAACAGTAAGTGCTTTCTTTCTTTGCATACTTGTTTATGAAAGACTTGGTATTGATAGGTTTATGTCTTACTCTGGATGAAATACAGATCCTTACAGAAGAGCACCATAAGGCATTGCTCAGATTTTCTCAATCTTTCTTTTTCAAGTGTCATGTAATAGAAAGACCAGCTTTCAACAAAGGAATAACTTGATCCACTGAAGTCCTCAGGAGACTGTTGAAAACAGAGGGCTGTTGAGTGTTTGGGGGCCAATGGGTACTGGTGCTTTGGAGCAGGAGTCCCTTCCTTCCATGCCTCTCCACAGCTGTTCCAGCAGCCTCTTTCCTTGCAGGTGTTAAACAACATGTTGATCCAAAGCATTCTTGGGTTCACAAAGCCATTGTGAATTTTTTTTAACTGCAAAGAGCCTGTGAACTCCCCCAGTTTGTGCCCCATCTTTTTTTATGCCCATATGCTGGTTAGCATTTGCTGTGATTGTTTAAGATATAGGGACTTTGATTTTTGGTTTATTTCTTTTTGGAAGCTCAGTGTTTTCAGCAGACTTACATTTAAATTTTCTATCAGGGTCCTATAAATCAGCTGAAGAATGAGCATGTGATCTTTCTATGCCATAAATAAAACTGCAATTTTTCTGGTATGTTTTACTAGTAACAGGTGGATATACTTAAGATAGAATTGAAAAATTTCAAAATACATAAGAAAAACAAACTCCAACAACATCAGCTGTGTTTCTAGAGCATACCAAAAGCATACTATTCAATACTGTTTATTTTTTTCCATGTAAGAATAATGTAACTTACTACAGGGAACAAAACGCAGATTTGTTCAAATAAAGTTAAGGGTTCTACCTTTTCTAGCGTATCACCAAACAGGTTACATGAAGTATACATATATAATTTCTTCTGAAATCATCCTCTGAGTTACTATTATGAGCAGGCATGCATCACAAATGCATAGAAAATTATTTGTCAGCTGCCATTCACAGTGTAGTGATACATTTTTTTTGCCATTGTTCTACTGTGCTGCTTAAATGTCTCCAAGCTTGCTTTGAGAAATGAAGAGTTCACAGGGAAAACCTGAAAACTATAGACTTGAGATGTCACTTTACAAAGGTGTCCTTAAATGCTTTGTAGACACAATCCATCTACAGAAAGTAGTTGTTGCGAAACTTTAAGCATGGAAAGATCAGTGAATAAGCCCCATTGTTAATTTTAAAAGCAATTTCAAATGCATTTACAGTTAAGCCATTTAATTTCCATTGGTTTAAGTTTAATCATTTTTCATTAATGTAAGCTAATTTGCAAGCTAATCTAATAAAGTAACATGAAACATGAAGAGCAGTGCACTGAAATGAAGTTCAGTTGCTTGCAGCTCATTAAGGTTCTTGATGTTTAGAAGACTAATTACTGACTAAAAATTATTTTGTTTACCTCTACCTTTTGAGAGTTCCTGTTTCATCCCACAGTATAAGACTCACGGGCCAAATCATCAGTAAGTATAATTTGGTAGAATTCCAATAAAGCCAACAGGCCAATTTATAACAGTCAAGAATTTAGCTCTTTTATTTTTTTTTGTTGTTTTCCTCAATTAAAAAAAATGATTAAAAAAAAAAGGGAAGTTATAAAAGCTTCCCTTTAAAAGAAATATTTTAGCATAAATATCACCAAGACATGGCGCCTCATCTTGTCTGTACTGGAGTCTGTGAAGCCCTTCTCATTGATTTCAATGGTAGAAGCTTCAGATTCTAATACTCATGCTGTATGATGAGAGTTCAATGATAACTTGTTCTGATTTCCTGCAATCCTGTGGGTACAAGACCCCTCAATTAATCTATATCTAAAACAGAACCTAAATTTTATAAAGTAATCTATAAGTCCTAACTTGCAAATTGTGAAGGAGAATAACTGTGTAACAGTCACCAGTGAGCTATTTACTTTTGCTTATAAAGATGCATAAAAACATCTAAAATTATTTCACTTCAGCATTCAGTTATTTTACTAGCTAAACTAAACAGTTCAATATTTATCAGATTTCTGCCCTCCATGTGAATCTTTCATGTTATCATAAAACTAATCTTGGTTTTTTTACCACATATTTCTGGTCAAATGTGAACACCAGTTACACTCTTACTCCAGATATATTGTTTACTAATGTAAAGATGGCTGTGGTCATATGATCAGGAGATCAGAAAATAAGCTCATGTGAAGTCAGTTACTGAGCATGACTCCAAAACATTTTCCAATTGTCACTAATCTGAGTGCTGCGTTTTTCACATATTCACACATTATTTGTTCGTGCCCAGCTTAACAAGTGATAGGTCATTCTGCACAGGTCATTTGGCACCACTGACACTTCCTCCTCCTTACTTGCACTGATTCATGTTTTTTTCTTAATCCTTAAATAGCACAGGACTAAGAACTGTTCCAAAATACAGTATGTGTTATGAGATAGTTAGTTTGGTATGAGACCTAGACATTAAAACATAACTGCAACAGCTGCATGTTTGTATGAAGTATTGTAAACACTACAGTGTTAAAATATAATAAAAAAATCCCATACTGTATTACTTAAGGTATTGTAAAACTCATCCAAAGCTCAATAGAATCAAAAGGAATCATATGATTGGCATTAACGTAGCAGTAAGCATTTTTTATTATCTTCTTTAGTAACACAAGAAATACTGAAATGTTTCAACCTTCAGCAGTACATAATCAAACGCCTTTTTCTCGTGTGCTCCCTTTCTCCCAAGCATCCCTCAGCAACATCCTGTATGAGTTTCACCCACTTTTGCAGTGGATGGAAAAGATGGATGAAGTTTGTGCCTTAGGGATCGCTTTAAACCTGATCCTGACACAGTTTCAGTTTGCCAGTTTGACCTTGCTCAGCTACCAAAGGCCTTAGGGACTATACTGAGATGGAGACTGCCTCAGTACCACTGACTCTGTTTATCTGTCTAGATCAGTGCACAAATCTAACAGAATTGTTTTGCCCTTAAACAGCCACAAATACTGCTGCATAGGCAAGCTAAAAGCCTTCTCCTGTGTAGAGATGCTACTGAGCCAAACATTGGTCTTGCAGTGCACTTAGTCAAAGAGCAGCGGGCAGTCCTATCCCAAGTGACATTTCAGCACAGCATATGCAGAAGTTAATCGAGCATTGCTGTCTGTGGGAGAGGGAGATCAGAATCTCTTCCTGATCCTGGTTTTCCATTGTTACAGAATCTGCAGGACTGAGCACATGGTTATAGTTACTCTAGTTCATGAATAGGGTGAGGAGTAGGGAATCCAAAATTGAGAGAAAGATGAGTGGTATTTTAGGCAAAATGAGACTATTGAATGAAATAATGAGTTTGTCAGGACTAAAATAGGATTAGAAGAGGGTTATTTGAATGGTGGTTAAAGTGAAGTGAATGGAATAATATATCATTATGTATTATTTCATAATCATTAAGACAGCTGATTTTCTGTAACTCTCACCCAGCTATAAAAAATGCTGGCTTTTGTCACCTTTCTTAAAGGGAAGTGTATTATGTGGCCACAGTACAATTCCACATGCATAGGGATTTATGTGAAAAAGTGGTTTATGAGCAATACAACAGCTGTGTCTGCAATTAAAGATTTACCCTCATGTCTGTGCAAACAGGATAATGTAATTTATTTTTGTCAGAATATGTAAAGAAAATTATTGTGGAGTTAAGTCACTTTGTATTTTTCTAACTGCAAAGGAGGCACAAAGGTAGTTTGGAAACACTATTATGTATGCAGTAGGCTGCAGCAGTGACGTTTGGGACTCCTCTGTTTGTTGAAGGCTACCTCCATATAAGAGTTATTTTCATAAAGAAAGGTTAATCCATTATTGTGGACTAGGACTTTAGACACAACAAACAAAGGAAAAAATACTACTACTAAATTCAGTAGGCTGGGAAGTCAGTCCTATTATGGTTTCTATGTAAATGGAGCCTAGAAACATTTGTTCAACTTTTAAACTGTAAAGCAGGATTACAAACTGAGTTAAAGTGATTTGCCAGAAAAAAACCTTTTCTAAAAATTCAAGTCACTGAATATGAATAATTGCAGATGCAGACATTTACACTAGAAAACCACTTCTGTATTTTAAGGGTACAAGAAAATTGCTATTTTTGTAAGAGAATGGCAATTATTAAATCATTACGAACTGTTTAAATGCCGTGGATTGTGGATGTGACCATTAGCAGTATGAACAGGTAATAGATATTTTCTTTCTTCTAAAAATCTAATTGCTGTCTGCTATATCAAGAGGAAATTCAGTATGCTGAGTGATTCTCTGAGGTCATTTATTGCATTTTAGATTATTTTCTTAGTGGAATTATTCTATGAATTCTTTGTAATTCAGCTGAATGGGAAATGTTTTTCTATTTCATAAGAATTTCCACGTTTTGAAAAAAAGTTTAAAAATATTGAAAATTCCAGAATGGTCATGAATTTCTATTTGAAAACAAAAATTTACTTTGTGAAAGTACTTTAAAGGAAAAAAAACCCTCAGTTCCTAGAAATACTAAAGCAGGGTTTTATCAGGATCTTTCATCTAAGTTTTCCCTAATGTAGATGTTAGAGTTGACCACTGACATTTTTATGTCAATAAAGCACCTTAAAACAAAGTCCTGTTTAAGGTTGGTTTTTTTTCTTTTAAACATTTCAGTAAAATGATTGAAAAATTGTGAATGCTTGAAAAGTTAATGACTGTATGAGGAGAGTGAAAGCATTTGATTACACAAAGTTTGGCATGAGGCTCAATTTATAGAAATCCAGTAAGATTTGCCAAACTGAAACATGCAAGTAACACGCTCTGCTTGCGCAGGGCAGGTATCATGATCTGGGCTGGTAATTGTGCTTCATTTCCACCCTTGTATTTTCACGTGAAAAAAAAAATCAGAGTTAGGCACACTAAATAAAAAAAGTTGCTGCAATAAAAAGTTCTCATAATAGCATATGATGGATTATTATCTCCTTGAAAATGCAAAGTCTCCTTATTGACAGAGATCACAAAACTGCTTTATCTCTCTGATAACTGAGGGCATAAGGTTGTATGTTGCCAGTGAGGGATGAAATAATAAATAAACCCACAATCAGTTGGTTTGCTTAGCTATACCTAAAAGCTATATTGGGTCCACTGCACCTTTGCTGGACATGGTAAGTTATGCGCTATCCTTTCAGGATGTTCAGAAAATCGCTGCATAGGTTTGCAATTTATCTATAGCCCTTTTGCCAGCTGGCTAACGGCAGCCAAAGGTCTGGTTTCAGTATGTCTAATTTCTCTCCTGAAGCATAATTTAACCATCATAAAGTGCAGCAAAATTAAACGTACTCTCTCTCAATACCCTTTACAGTCGGGAGTCTGACAATCTCAAGAACTCTGAGGCTATGTGAAAACTGAAAACAAGAAAAGCTTTATTAGAAGAGTGGGAATGATCATAAACTTTGAAAACAAAGCAACAGGATGCAGCTGTGCTTTTACATGCAAACATGTATTTGCATGTTACAAGAAAAGAAAAATATCTTCTCTCACCTTCCAGTATATGTTTTTTTTTGTAGTAGCATGTACAGTGGTCATATGATATGGTGGCTTGGAGCCCTTCTATCAGTAGAAATTAGCAAATATTTCTCATCAGATCTGTCACCAATGGCAAGGAAATAACTCATATGAATCCTGTAAAACAGCATGATAATCCAGCCCTTTTCTTGGCTTCTGCCCTGTGAGTACAGAAGAGATCGGGTGTATAATGGTAGGGCTGTTTTGTGTGTATAACTTAAATGGCTTATCATACTGTCCCCAATGCTACTCATGCCTTTATTAGTTAAATGAGTTTAGAGCAGTCTTCCAGAAGGTTTGACGACTAGCACTCCCCCCAGAACATTTCTGGGCCCTTGCTGCTACTTATTTCCCAGACGTGCCCAGGGTTAGTTTGGGTTGTACTATGGGACAGCATGTGTCATGCAAGCACATTGCCCACCATCTGTAGAGGGGGTGGTTCAGTACTGGTGAGCATTTAAGGAATTAGGCAACATTTCTACCCAGCATACTGATGTGATTTAGGGATTTGCATGTGTGGATTAAGAAAATCAGCACAGAAGCAATCTAGCAGAAGCTGTATAGGTATGGTTAGTTTCTTTCAGGCTTTGGGGTGATTGCAATGCTTGAGCATAGGCTTTGCTATGTGGAAAAGGCACAACTTTTATGGTCTCTCCGTGTCCACATACTTTAATGGAAAGAATAACTTTCTCAGATATGATGGAAGACATAAAGGTAGAAGGCCAATGTAAGTTATATTCTCTACAGCTTTCCACTTCAGCTCATGGAGATAGAAGTCACATACACTCCTGGATTCAGGTTGTGATAGACCAGTTAGATGTTTCAGCTCTGGATAAATAGCAGTTCTTCAAGAGCAAATCTCTGCCTGTTCCTCTATGCTCTTTGCAAACCCAGGAATGTATGAGTGGATGAATTTAGCAGCAGTGAAAGCATTACTTGATCAGCTTCACTGTCATCAGCAGATGTCACTGCAGCCATTAGTAACTAATGAATTGTTTAAGATATAATAGCTAATTTGGTCAAAAAGGCACAAACACAACTTCTGAGAACTGAATTCTATTAAATCAAGAGAAAAAAAAAATTAAGTTGTCTTTTAATTTTCAAATGGGATGAGGTCCAAATCAGTTACAGTTCTAAGACAAATTACGTGGTGAATTTGTATCATCTTCTGAGATGATGATGATGAGAAAAAAGTTATGAAATATTTAGGATGTCAATCAATCAGGTGAAGAAACCAGAAAAGAGATTTTTATGATCTGAACATAAGTTGGCTCCTAAGGGACCATGAAATAATTTTGTCTTCCTGCTCTGCTCCCAGTGGGTTTTAACAATGAGTTCTTGTATCTAAAGACTTTTCTATGCTTTGAGAGGCCAGAAAATATTTCATGACTGTGATGGCTACTGCAAGTCCTCATTAAGGAAAAATTCCTACCTTGTCCTTACAAAAAGTAGATACTAGACATAAATATGAGAGCCTTTCTGTACATATAATGAATCTAGGATCAATTTCCTTCTTATATAATGGATCTGTCCTAATATTTAGCCTAACCTGATCCAGGGACACATATTCTGATTTATCCATATTCACTATGGCCCAAAATACCAATCATTGAGTTCTATAATTTAATTCACAATAGTAGCATACTTGTGTGGGATCCAATCTAAATATCAATTAACTTGTAGTCAATTATTTCTTTATATATCCTGTAAAAATCATTGGGTGATGGAACAGGAGAAAAAATGTGTGAAGCAAATGAAATTTAAAGAAAACTTTAAGTCAGTCTGCCCTCACTGTCTGTTGGTGGTTTGAGTTACAAGTGGTCAGCTCTGACTTGTATAATTTTTTTCTATTTTTTGCTCCTGTAGTTCAGTTTAGAACTCTGAATCTTACAGATAATGTAAACGTCTTCAAATTTTAACAATATTAGTGGTCACTGTTCACTGTCGGGGAGGAAACAACAAAAACCCACTAGCATTTACATTTCTATCAATTTTAGCATCATTAACAAGTGAGCAGGACATTTAAGTATTCCTTTTCCAGGTAAAATAGCAATTAAGCACCTTGTGTTCTAAAGTGGGAAAAACTACTGCAATTTTGGTAACGTGAATGACTAACAGAAGGAGAGGGTGTGCTAAAGGTGTTTGAAAGTTTTAGTAAAAATATTCTCATATTAAAGATTCCTCAGGCATGAAACTGAAGCAACTAGTTCTTGTTTTTCCATTAAATCAGTCAGACTGCACTGTCAAAAAATAACTGTGAAGAAAAATTATCTGACATGAAGTAGTAAAAAAGGTAAGGATCTAGCGGTCAGTTCATCAGATGGTGTAAATCAGCTTGGTACTACGAAAATCAGTTGAGCTACTCAAGTTTATAGCAGTAGACAATGTCATTTCTTTGTAAAGTGCATGTAGGCCTAGAAAGCACCACTCACAGGCATAGAAAGAACTATAGAAGGGGGCGTGTTAATTAAGAAAAATGTGGACCGATGTGTATAATGGAAGTAAGAAAGATGTTTTACCTTGCTAAATGTTTGCCTTGACATTTAAGTTTTATCAAGGCATGGAAATATTTGTACACAGTTCCTTGTTTTGTTTTTTTCCTCTGTTTTGTTGTCAGAAAAGCTAAGAAATGGGATTTCTAAAAACCTAAATATTCAGAGTGGTTTGGATGTCAAATTTACTTCAGGTATCCATCACAAATTATTATGTAGATTTTCAGAAATTATTGAAAATAAAAATTAAGATTAAACTTAGTCTGTGTGAAGACTTGCATAGCATACTTGTTATGTTATATTGAGTATTCCAGGCAAATTATTCTTGTTCTATATGAAAATGTAATACATTAGCCACAGACAACATATTTTGTTACTCATGATGAGAAAAAAGTGTACTTCAGGCAGAACCCTGAGGGATTTTTATTTCATCAATAAAATTACAGGAACAAAGTAGCTTCTGCTTTTCATGTAACATGAACTGTGCACAAAGAAGCATTACCTGGAATGGAATTTCCCTGTGGCTGCATGCAAAACTCCAGAGGAGACAGCAGCAGGGACAGGGATCATGTCTTACAGTACAGGAATGAGTAAAAAGACATAGGAAAAAAAATCTTTATAAAAGATGAAGAAATTCTATTACAGAAAGATTCCCTCTCCATAGGGGATTGATTTGGAAAGTTGTGATGAATTATGTGCCACTGTAGTTTGGATTGTTTCTTAAATCATTTTTTAAAAATACATCACTATTGAGCAATATTGTTTATAAACTAAGACCACAATTTATATTAAGAGGCAACCTCTTTTTTAAGAAGGAAGACTTTAGAGAAAGAACTTACGACTTAAGGAACAGTTATCTTGACACACTAAAAAAGTCTCATTTAGATTTACTAACAGTAAACTTCAGGTCATATTCTGTTTAGCTACTGAGTGTGAATTATAGGCGAGAGGAGTAAAGTCCAGCAGGTCTTTTTGCCCTCTTGTACTTCCATTACCTATACAGGCAGTAGAATCCCTGTAAGGATTTGATACATTTTTTTATATAAATGGGGGGAAATTACTTTTCAACATCTCGTATCCTATTGAAAATCCATAGTCCTTGGATATGACAAAACACTTCTGAAACTGAGCTATGTGATCCTTAATCTCTTGGATTCTTTGTTTATATACTCTTGTATAATGCCTTTAAAATGTATTTCAGTGTTGCATTCAAACAGCTTATTAGAAAAATTATTTAACAAATTCACTAGAATCACACACACAAAAACCAAAAAAAACCAAAACAAGTTACTGGAAAGGATGTCAGTATCTTTCACTCTTTCGGGAAATTTCATAGAATCATAGAATAGTTAGGGTTGGAAAAGACCTGAAGATCACCTAGTTCCAGCCCCCCTGCCATGCTCAGGAACACCTCCCACTAAACAATGCCACTCAAGCCTATGTCCAACCCGGCCTTGAACACTAACAGTGATGGAGCATTCACAGCCTCCCTGAGCAACCCATTCCAGTGCCTCACCACCCTTACAGTTAAGAATTTCTTCCTCAGATCCAATCTAAACTTCCCCTGTTTAAGTTTGAACACATTACCCCTTGTCCTCTCAATACAGTGCCTCATGATGAGACCCTCCCCAGCATCCCTATAGGTCCCCTTCAGATACTGAAAGGTTGCTATGAGGTCTCCACATAGCCTTCTCTTCTCCGGGCTGAACAGCCCCAACTTTCTCATTCTGTCCTCATACAGGAGGTGCTCCAGTAGCCTGATCTTCCTCGTGGCCCTCCTCCTAAATCAGTATGAATACTGATAGATTCAGTAAACTTTTTAGTCTTTCCTTGAAAATTTACAATACTGGAAACTGTAGGGCATCTCCAACCAATCCAATCAATGTGCCTTAGTAGTCTAAGAAAAAAAAAAAGACAATATATATATTTGCATTTCAAAGAGTAGATGCATTCTTACACTGTACTACAATGAGATGTGCCAGCTATATAATTTTTATTAAGATTTTTGTATTGATCCCTATAGATGTATTTAATACAACTAACATGCTAATGCTAATCTGATGAGAATATGTAAGGATAATTATGATCATGCCAGCTTCATTAACATCTAACAAGTGGACATTACTCATTTCAGTCCACTGTATTTTTATTTGTTTGCAAAATCAGAGTGATGGCAGGTGGGTATTGGCACTCCTGGGATGGTCTATTAACAAATTTCCTCAAAAGATCTCTGGTCAATCTGTACTATGAGCTCTAATGCAGAGGAGCTGTTAAATAGGCAAAGCAGTGGTACGTCATGCCAATCTAAGTTAGCATGACAAACAGCATGGTGTACATCTTCTCATGTAACTACTTTTATTTGCTGAACACAGTAATTTCTGCTGTAAAGAATATTGTTGGTCTTTCACTTTTTCTCAATCAGATAGCAGCAAACAATCAGAAAGCCAGAAAGGCACAATGCTCATTTTCAGGAATTACAGATCACATTTACTAATCAGTGTATTCATTCTACATGGTTTCAAAAAGATCAGGATAATATTACTCTATTGTCTCTTTAACCTCGGGAGAGCACCAACAGTATGACTACATCATAAGAGATCTCCACTGTTTGTGATGTTTTTCATGCAGAGTAAGCATAGTGCTCAGCATTATTCTGACAGGACTCTCTCTTTGCCATAGAAACAGTTGTTAAAAATTCTTTTGTTTGAGTAAAAATGCTTCTTTAGAGCTTCACTAAGTATATTGTAGAGAAAAAAAGAGATAAAAAAAAAGGACTTGTATCACATATTTGGCTTACCAATGGTCACAGCTGTGCTAATATAGAGAAATATTAATCTGTATTTTTACACTCAGAAAGGATTTTGGAAGAGAAGGCTGCTCTGAAAAGGGCGCATGCAACAAATATTAGCTGTAAATAAATAAAAAGATGAGGAGCCTTCTAGGAAATATTTGTGCATGTAAATGCACCCCCTCATGTAGAATAGGAGGCTGGGCATGCTGTATTTATCCAGAGCACTACTATATGCTATGTTAACCGAATTCTTCTTAAAGATTGTATGTGTTTCTTTCTCTGTGCTCTAATACCAGACCATATAGGCTGCCAAAAATGTTTGAATTTGTTGATTTTTAGTAAATTTGGAAATTTCAGAAAGCTGTTGGGGGATTGATTGCTTGTTTTATTCACAGGTTAGTATAACAGAGGGCCTTTTCTCAGATTCAATTGGGAGATTGCTCTCTTAAATGAACAAACTAAAATACAGTATATAAAACCTTGTGATTTTTTTTTAATTGATATTTGCAAGTCTTAAGCTCATTTGACATCTCAGAAAAATTGGGTTTTTTGAATCATTAGCACAAGAATATGTGACAATATTTTTATTACTGACAAGTTAGGTACATAACATCTGTAAAATAAGACCAGACAATCTCAGAATTAAGTTGCAGAGACTTGTAACAAATCTTACTCTGTTTTAGATGCACATTAATAAAACTGCTTGATAAATTAACTACTTGATCTCCTTTTATTTTATTTTTTTTTTCCAAGTTACAAATTATCTTTTTCCAAAAGGTGAATTTCTTGACTTTTGGCAATAACATAATAAAAAGACCTGAAATTGTTTGCTAAAATATATTTAAAATTTAGTGACATTGTGATGGATTGTGGAAAGGATTAAAGATTAATGGATATTAATTATATTTAAATATATTAACTACATGTTTATTGCATTTCAGCACTGTGCAATACTATGTGTCTAAGAAAAAAAAGATCAAATTTTGATTTGGATCACAGATTCCAGTAAAACCAAATCTCTTAAAACATTGTGATGACATTTATGCTGTAAGATTATTATATAATAAATTGAGGTCCAATGAAATTAATTTGCAAATGTAAGTGTAGAGTTTGACAGTCTAGAATATGGCTGTTTCAGACAGTATAGCATTTTGATGTGACATATTCTTTGTGGATAGTCTGACGGAAAGAACAAGGTTTTTAGAGATACTTGATAGAAGTTAGATTGAATTTATTTCATTATACCTAAGAATCAATTGATATAACTCAAGCTGCAATTTGCCTTTACAAGGGTTATTTTTAATTGTAGGACCTTGTAGAACAGAAATGCTTTGGAGACCATCTGGGATTTTCTTAATATCTGGAGTGTGATGGAATGGGGTGGAAACGCAAGTGGAATGAAGGCCCTATCACCACCTCTTCATGAGGCTTGTATAACAGGCTGACTTTGTGAGACAGGAAAATTTTACTGGTTTGAACATACGTTCTTTGTTCAAATTCTTAACAAACCCTCTTTGAACTGCAGAAGAAATGCCAAGATAAGACATTTCTGATTCTTTATTTGATGGGAAGATGGATCAATATAAAGGAGGGAGCAGCTTGAGTAAGTGGAAATTATTCAGATAAGATTGTTTAACACTAGCAGAAAATAAATCAGATTAAATGATACCAGTATTAAAGATTATTATTTCCAAACTTTTTTCTAGTTCTTAGTAAATTTAGTTTCTCCTTCCTATTGCTTTCTTGTATATGATCATATTGGATTAGATATTATTGTATGTCATTTGGTAGTTGTGTGGACATTCTTATGGCATTTCATTTTATTTGCTGAAGTACACAAGCACAGTATAACATGCTGAAAATGATAGTTCATCAACTATAATCATACTTTATTTGTAGAACTCATGCTAAAGCCAAATTGGTCTATGTATTATAAGTCTTGATTTGGGAGGTTTAAATATTTCAGCCTTTTCTCTCTCAGCATAGTCAGCTTATGTTTTATTTTACTGGGTTTCCAACTACCTAATTTTCCATTCAAGGTACTATAGTTCAATAGCAACAAGCTACCAACCGACTCTTGTCTTTTCAATTTTTTACTCATTTTCTTAGTCTGTATGTTTTATATCTTAGTGAATTCTTATCTCCCTGTTCCACTGCCATAGATTTGTGGTATATAACAAAGCTTCATCTCTGAAATGTCAAAAATAATGAAAAAAAGGAAAATCACAAAAGAGAAATTGGCCACAGCCACTTCTGTGAACCCAAAGTTCTTAGACTTGTGTTCATCATCAAACCTTTAGTTAGGTGGCTTTTCTGTCACCTGCACTGCAGCTCTGCTGTCACTTGCCAACAAAGTACTGCCCAGAAATGAACACTTCTAGAAGAATTTTTTTGTGCCAGTCCTTACTATCAGCTAGAGCAAAGACTGCACATCAATAAGGGATCACTCTTCATTTTCGGTTATCATATGGACTTTTCAAGAGTCCAAACAAAGTTACAGGAGAAGGTTACATAAGAGCATGTAGTAGTTATAAAAGAGGAGCTGTAGGTAGGATTAGGAGATTTATATGGAGTTTCCAACTTTTTCAGGAAGGTACTTGTAGGTTTATTCCTCACTTTAGTTACTACATTTCATCAAAGTTTTAATAATCAATTCTTTTTTTAAAGATTATATTTTCCTTCCTTTTGCATATGTGATTCTTCCCCTGGGATGAACTGATGACTAGCCCTTTCACCAGTAATAAACAGAAAATATTCAGTGCCTCTTGATATTAAAACAAATCAGTGTCAGTGGAAAAAAAAAATGTGAGGAGGGCGAACAACAGATGATGTTCTTGTTTAACAGTTATATTGAAACTGAAAAGCTGGAGACAGAAAGAAAGGAAGAATCAAAACATGTTGTCCACCTTAAAGGATGAAAACAGTGAAGAAATATGTCTATTCCAGCAAAAGGAGGGAGTGTAATAATTCTCTTAAAAAATAATTTAAAAATTAGCATTTATCTGTACAGTGATGTGAGACATTTGACCATTATTTTATCAGAACTGCAAGGCTGTTATCAATGTGAAAAAGATGTAATTGTACCAATCCCCCTGGAAAAAAACTGTACCTAGAATAAAATGTGCTACTAAAGGTTATCCCTATTCCGCCGTTCTTTCTTTGCAGTTACATTGAATGTACTTCAGTAAAAAAACACAAACATATTATATTTTCATTAGAGTTACGAAAGATGCACTGAAAACATGTCAAATTCACTGTAATATCCTCACAGCTTTATGGATATGACACTGGCTGTTCTATGCCTTTCCCATTCCTATGTCCCATGTCATCAGGATCAATTAATGATTTTTAAAGGGGCCACACACATGTATTATAGGCAACCTGAATTTCCAGCTACTGTGCCATGTGGGTTGCACTCTCCTCCTGAATCTCTGACCCATGAATTTGCTATTTCAGCAAATGCTGCCAGAATTATTGGAAAGACGGTGTGAAATGCATGTTCTCAGTTCACAACAGTGTATACCAAAATTGAGCAATTAAATGGAATTCCTTTTATCCTTTGAAGTGCAAAAAAAAAGCCAATAAGAATTGAAAAAATTAGTAAATGCTGCATCAGAACTAGCAATTTTATTGAATAGGAGAAAAAAAAACAACAACAAAAAACATTGAACTGATAGAATTACAGAATAAAAATCTGGACAGTCAACATCTTTATACTTTGAGTAAGTCAAGGCAAAAATAATAATCAGAAGGATTATCTATTTGTGGAACAACAAAATTAATGACACCAAATAAAAGTGCCAGCAACTACATGTAAATGAATCTACCTTATCACTGTATAATGAAAGGGACTAAAGTTATACTACACACAGTGGGCTGGAAGCCAGCCTTTGAAGCTGAAAACTCAAAAACATCTAAGCACAGATCACCATTGGTGTTCTGTGGTTGAAGTACCAGACAGATTTACTTTACCAACCTTAACTAGCATCATCTCCTTCTTGAAGTGGGAAGCAACAGAATACCAGGTAAATACGTAGAAGGATTTTTCTTGGTATGGGTTTCTTTTTTCTTTCTTCAGTTAAACATTTACCTTGCCTTTTTTTTTGAGGGGGGTTAATAGATAAAATATGATAGTGAAAAGCATGAGTCTGGGTCTTATGTGTATATAAAGAGAAATTTGAATCTTGAGCCATGCTTTCCTTAAAAATGCTCATTGGATGCTTCATATGTATTCATTTTATCTTCCTTTCTTGTCTGCTTTAGTCCTCTCTCTTGGGTCTAAGCATCTGATTACAAATCCATATTCCCTGCTCCCTCCCGCAAGACCAAATCCTATTTAGAACATACTCAGGACACAGCTCCTGAATTTACAGCAATCTGTCATTTTTATGAGGAGTTTTGACTGATTTTTATGGGAAGCCTAAGGGACAAATGGCATGCAGCACACCAGAGTGGAGTGATTAGCCTGCCAAAGTTGGAATCTCTAGCAAACACCCATTGCTGCTCTAATTAACTTACTACATTCACCATTTGCATAAATAAATTGCTTAATTGAAGCTTCCTGAATGCATGACTTTGCACAAATTTTGTGAGACCAAAAAATGTCTGAAAAGGCATAATGAATTTTATAGTTTTTACAAACAACTTCTTCCTTTTATGGAACCCTCATTCATAAAGTATTTACCAGTGCTTTGATAGGTTTATAGAAGATTTTTTGTTGTTGTTGTTGTTCTATTATGTTTTCTAAAAAAAGGTATAAATGCCACATCTTTCCAAATTAGATTTTATAATGAACAGGTCAGTGCTTCTGTAAGTACTCAGCCAAGATATGGCAATCATACCTCATTAGTGAGTATCTTTCTAAGACTTCACAAGAATCTCTTAAAGCATTTAATGGACACTATAAAGAGTTGCAGCTGAATCCCTGCATTTTTCATGAGAAACAGAAAGACAAGGGAATTGTCAAGCCTACAAAAAAAAAAAAAAACTTTAGAAGTTAAATTTTAGTGGAACAACCATAAATAGAGTACAACATAACTGAGAAAGGAAAATCTCTTTTGTAAAAATCACACTGCAACCGCCCTGCTAAGACTAATACTGTAAACAAAATTGCATCATGAAAAAAAGTTACAAATAACAAGAGTGGAGTTTTGGAAACATCTTGGTCATGCCTTGTCTTTGTTTCTCTTGTTCTGCGAACGGCTTATGCTAAGAAGTAGCAGATACTGAAGTAATTGCTCATTTACAATTAAGAACAAAGCAGCTAGGGGAAGAATTTGGTCACAGGAGAAATCAAGATGAGTAAATGCAATAAAATAAAATATCCCCTTGCTTGAAAATTGGTTTCATAAAAGCTAGATAAATGTGGAGATTAAGTTCAACTTCCATGCTAGCCATCTGCAAGCAATTTCATACATGTGGCGGACTTCACCATTAAGTACCTAACCTGGCAAGATCAGACCAGAATGACTTCTCCTCCAAAACCAGATAAACAGATCATAACATTTCAGAGTGATTCATCAAGGCAAAAGCATAACTTAAGTTAAAGTGACTTTAGCTGAAGTAAACAGTACTAGATATTTCTAAACCCAGCATATGGAAAATGTAAATCACAACATTTATTTATTGTTCCAGGATAACAGTGATGGGTGGAAAGAAGATCAGGATTAAAACATTTTACGTAAGCCATTTCTTACTGAACAGAGATCTGCTCTGTCACTCATCTAGTTGGTGACAAAGCTGTGCCATGATATTCCTAGATCTTGAGCTAACAGAAAAACTATGAATTATGAACATTTCTGGAATGTAATGAAGCAATCTCAGCAACCTAGGAAAGCTTTGTCAGCTGCCTTCCATAAGAGTAACTCCTGTCTCCACTCACTATTATCCTCTAGAAGCCTTTGAAGTAAGATTTGAATCAAATCCTAATGGAGCTGATGATATCTCAAGGCTTTCTTCAAGTAGGCAAAGACAACATAAACCTGCTGTGTCAAATTTCACAAAGAGCAGCTTTCAGTTCGTAATCAGAATCTGGTTTGGTACACCCCTATGCAAATCCAAAAGTAGGAGTAATCAGCATGGGAACTTCACGAGAGTCTGTTGCCAGATTCAGGAATGCAGATAAGAAATTACTAAATGACTGAATGTAGAATTGGAGTGCTACAAACTGCCAGTCATCTTTACAAAGAAAAGCCTTTTTTTTCTTTGCTTGAAATACCTGATCAAATGCATATTAAAATCATAGGAAAAAAAAAAAAAAAACAAGACACAGAGAAAATACAGCACAAATATAGACATTTCCTATTGAAAGATGCTGCAAGCTGCGAACAGGAACTTCTTTCACGGCACCAAAAGACATATTTCCTCAAAACTTTTATTGAAAAGATTTTTTTCAGTTGCAAGATACTTTCTGTTGAAACTGAAGAAAAATCTTAAGAAGAGTGACTTCTATGACTCTTAGAGAAGTGTCAGATTCAAGTTCCTGGCCTGATACAAATATCTATTTGTAGTGCTGTCATTAAAGTTAGCATGTGAAGCTATTCTGACCAATAATTCCTCCAGTTTCTTATGAAAATTTTCTGGAGAGAAATATTTGGTTTTTAGTATAAAAAGGTATGGTATGGGAAAGCTGTTTCCTGTGGAGGGCTGTGCCATAAGTATGGATTTTCCACCTGCGAGCATGGAAAGATTTTAATCTAATTAGATAAGTGTGTAATTTTCTCTGCAGACACAGAGGATAGTTCAAAAACAGCACACATAAATTAAACTGGATGAAGACTCCTTACCAACTTGTTTAATCAAAATAAACCATTCTTAGCGTTTGCGCACACCAGATTTTTATTTATTAACGAAACTGCTGCATTTCTGGCAGACAATGCAATTAAAAGCCACTTTCAGCACAAAAGTTATTAGTTAATTTAAATCACTGTTGGTGGTGATTCAAGCTGAGTTAGGTGTCTTGGCACAGAAGTTGTATGGAAGCTCCTATGCAAGCTATTTATAGTGGAAGAAATGCCAGCTGAAGGAGTAACTTCTTAAATCATAGAATCATATAATAGTTAGGGTTGGAAAAGAACCTTAATGCCCAATGGCTCAATGTCCAGCTGGAGACCAGTAACAAGTGGTGTCCCTCAGGGATCAGTGTTGGGACGGGTCTTGTTCAACATCTTTGTCAGTGACATGGACAGTGGGATTGAATGCGCCCTCAGCAAGTTTGCTGATGACACCA
>JASSUY010023360.1:0-13074 GCA_032466535.1 Forpus xanthops
GAACTGGTTTTCTTATTGTCTTTACAGGGTTGTTGCACCACATTATATATATATATATATATAAGACCACGTAATTAGAAGAATGTTAACTGCATAAATATATTGGTATAACTTAGCATAAGTGTTAGGCCTGACTGCAAGTCATGATGAAACTAAGCAAAATAAGAGTTAAGAATAAGCTGTAAATAAGCTGTCCTTGGGCAGGCTGGAAAGTCCTGAATAATTGAAGGATCCTAATAGAGGAGAGAAGAAGGGAGCTGTACATCTGCGGTATGTCCCGTAAGCTAAAGATAGATGAGCCTTGGCAGAAGTTCCTGTCATCAACAAGATACGGATCCAGGAAAGAATTATCCAATTGACAATTGGACTTGTGCGCATGGACAGCAGGTGTTAGCCAATAATGAGTAGAATAATAGCACATGGACAGCCAGTGTGTGTTTGTAACAGTGTATAAATTCATGCTTGTAGCGGAATAAATGGAGTTTGTTCTATCACTCATATTGAGTCAACTAACTGCTCCGCCACCACCCTCTGGACTATTCGTCACTATGGGTAACCCTCACCATACCTCGGGTAACCCTTATCCCCGACAAACCGCAACATTCTTCATCTGGAATAGAGTAATCCCATGCATTACCACAGATTGGGAGACTACTGCTGAAAAGGACCTAGAAGTTGTGATGAAGAGCTTGCAAATTGTGTTCTTCTCATAAGCCAGACTAACCATACGCTGGGCTACATGAAGAAAAAATATCAACAGATCAAGGAAGGTTGCTATCTGTGCTTTACAGCACCAGTGAGTACCATACTTGGAACAATGTGTCCAGTTTCACCCAACACAAGTTCAATCAGGATTTTGAGAAAATGAGAGACTTGAAAGGGCTTTTAATTTGGTCAGAAGCTATGAGTTCATGTTATATAAAGGGTGTTTGAGAAAATTGGACTTGTCACTTTGTTATGTTTGTTTTTTTTGGCAAAGAAGGCAATTTAATAATCTAATTTATCATGTGCAGTTTACATTTTTCTGTTTATGTTTATTTCTGTTCTTCTGCAGCAGAATCTATGTGCCCATGACCTCCAAAACACCCAAAGAATCATTCCTGAGTTCTTCCATAAAACTTTGGGAACAGCAAACCGATATTTTTTGTCATATTTACTGCATGGTTGCAAACGTTCTCACCATCCCTAATGCACACAAACCCCATGTGTTCTTAAGAAAATCATCTTTAGTCAAATTTTTTTAAAGTTAGATATTTAAATACATACCATAAATTCATTTCATGGCACTCAAAAACTGCAAGTTAATTGTATAGCATTTTATATCCATTCTGACTTTAAAAGTCTAATATTTGAAAGTCATTCAACAGCTTTTTTAAGAATTTGTGTACTGCCCAGACCACTTTTATGTATATTAGCTGTAGTTAGGGGAAGCTGGGTGGGTATGTTGATTGTATGGCATAACTTTTTTCAATATAACATTTTATATTATTTCCTTTATGATAATGATGTCAAAATGTTTAGTATTTTCATCTCACTGATTTCTTTCTTCTGAGTTTTATTGGAAAATAATTTTGAGATGCTTTATATCCAGGGTCCCTGAAAATTGTGTTTTTCTTCAAAGTGTACAGACTTTGTAGGCTGTGATTAGTTTTGTTTTGTTTTCAACAGAAGTTAGTATGAACAAGTCAGAGTCTCAAAGCCACATAATGGCTTTATAAAAGCAATTTATCATGATAGAATTCTGTATCATATCCTAGTAAAATTTCATTTTAGCTGAGTTAAGAAATTAGTGCTCCCTACTGCATTTCAGTTTTACCTGTGATTCTGTTTAAGGATAGCTAGGATTACTGTCAGGTTACTGTTATGAAAACTAGGAGTTGGTAAGTCTTGTAACAGGAAAATAAAACTAATGCTACATTGATTCTAAGTCTTCCTCTCTACTTCTTCACAAGAAATTTTTTTCTAAGGTATTGGTTTTGCATGGTGTCACAGAAAACTCAAAATACAACTCATAATACAATTCTATACCTCTAGACACTGAAGAAAATAGTACACAAGCAGATAGTTAAAATTAAATACCTGCCTAAACTGTTTGCAGACAAAGTACACAAGATGAATAACCTTTTTATGGGGAAAGAATGGATGCAATCAGAGAACAAATGATTAGTTCAAAAATACCTAGAAGTCTGCAGTTAAATTTGGAATGTTTCTGTCTATTGCCATCATAAAACCATCTTTTTTTTTTTGCCCCTGCTAAACTAGACTTAGAGTGGTTTTAGTGTACTGTACAAATTGCATGAGGTTTTAAGACCCCTTGATGAGAGCTGCAGAACTGCTTGTTAATAATTTATGTTCTAGGAGATATTTTAGAATATAAGAAAGTTATTTGGGGTAAGGGATTCCCATAATATAAGTGCTATCTCTTGCTAAATACATACTTGAGCTAAAAATTGTTGAAAACTGGAAGACCACTAAGAAACTCTTGTTTTTTCTGTAAGAAAATAAATTAATTCCTACAGGGTTTTGTAAAGTACAAGTGCTGGGCTAGAGCCACTTCTAGGCTGTTCCATTACTATCCTTTTACATAGTTGTTGCACTTGAAAACCCATATGAAATAGCTCTATCAGTACATTTGGACTATTATATTTTTCTTGCTTCATAAATGGCAAACTGAGAACAACCATCACTAAAAATAACTGCAATCCTATAAAAATTATTACCCCTAATGTACTCTCCTACACATCTCAGAAGCCGTCCTGAAGAACATCCACAGTAGAAGAATGGTTGTCCAAAAAAAGTGTCAGAAGAAATGTTATCATTAATTTGGTGTCCTGGGTTCAGCAGTAGCAGTCATTTTTCTCCTTCTTAGTACCTGGTGCAGTGCTGTGTTTTGCACTTTCAGCCTGGGAACAGCTTTGATAACACCTATGTTTTTTCGTTGCTGCTCAGTAACGTTTAGCCTGACCAAGGACTTTCTGAGTTTCATGCTCAGCCAGGGAGGAAGGAAGCTAGGAGGAAGCAGAGATGGGACACCTGTCCCAAACTAGCCAAAGAGATATTCCTTGCCACAGCAAGTCGTAAAAACTGGCGGCAGGAACCTGGAAGAGCGAGTTCATGGCTCAGTCAGCAGGTGATGAGTGGTTGTATTCTCTTCCCTTGTCACTATTATTATTGGTGGCAGCAGAAGTGGTTTGTGTTATACCTTAGTTACTAAAGTGTTCTTATCTCAACCTGTGGGAGTTACATTCTTTTGATTCTCCTCCCTATCCCTCTGGGAGCAGGGGAGAGGAAGGAGAGGGGAGAACATTCTTTTGATTCTCCTCCCTATCCCTCTGGGAGCAGGCAAGAGGAAGGAGAGGGGAGACTCCAGAGACTGTGTGGTTTTTCTGAATTACAGCTGGGCTTAAATCATGACATTTGGGCAGCCTGAGTCCTGAGGTTTTTCTGTATTTGTAAAGAAGGAAGGTGAAGCAGAAACTTCCCTTAATAATATTCTCAAGCAAATTCATTACTTGTGGTACAGCGAATATTATTGATACGGCTAGATTTCACAAAGTGTCCTCATGAGCTTAAACTGAGCAGTTACATGTGATAGTAGTGCAAACAAAGTGCACAAACTGACACAGGTAATGTTCCAATTAAATTTAAAGTCATACTCCTTGCACTTGTCTGCAGGCCAGTTCTTTCAAACTAACTTAAATTATGAATTTACAACATGTTTACTTTTCATCAATAAGTATGTTTTTCAGACAGCTCAAGGCACACAGTAACTGCCAAGTTCACTTCTCTGTTTTGTACAAAGGTGTCATTGTAGTGCAAATTCCCATACTGGTCTACTACACATCAACCTCTTTGGACAGGTAATACTTGAAGTAGCAGATTTTTATCATATTGGCAGGTTCTGAGTCTCAGTTAAGTTTCAGAAAATGAATTTATTGATGTCCAGAATTATTCAAAATTGAGTGGGTGAAATATCACTACAAATCCAAACCTCAGAAAGTCAGACCTTTGTAGGGTCACGTACTGTTAGCATAGATCAATTGTTGTCCATGAATCAATTACAACATAAACCATGGGCAGAAACTAAATCGAGGAAACAGGAAGCAGACACTCAGATGTTGTGCTGAGAGGAAACAGGAAGCAGTGTTGCACAACAAGCTGCATACGTGGCAGATGATAAGGAAGTAAGCTGCATACATGGCAAAGGATAAGGAAGTGAAGATGGTTTAAGAATTGCCTTATGGGAAGTTTTCTGTATCCAATCAGCGCTTGACCAGTGGCAGATGCAGAACCAATCTGAAGTGGACACCTGGCGCTACTTCCAATTAGAAACAGACACATAGCATTTCTTGATAAGAGAAAAATATATAAGTGTAAGATTTGAGAGAATAAACGGACTTTTGTTTGCATCAAACTGCATCCCCGTCCCTCATTGCGACAGACCTTGATGCATCAAATTTACATGTTCTAATTGGGGTTACCACAGCTATCTCAGGGAACATAAAAATTTGCTGTCCTGATTAAGTAACTATTTTTCCTAGTTGATATATAATTGAATACATATATTGACCACTTCAAAGATACAGACTGTGAAGTTTTTTTATAATTTAAAACAATAATCCTGTTACCACTACCTCCAAAATGCTTAGATGCCCAAAAATTTCTTCTCTTTTGCAGAAGTCATGGAGATTTTTAAAAGGCATTGAATAAAATCAAAACCAATTGATAGATCTGCCTTTTAGATTCTGTATAATTTAGTACAGTGGAAATTTTATTTAGCACTTATGGCATTCTACAGATTTTATAGATGTGGGATATCATTATGTGATATATGGAAGCACCCCTGAATATAGCATAAGTATTATCAAAGGTATTTTGCATGAGGGTTTATCTACAGATACCAGTAAATAGTTGAATTTTAAACATTCTTTATGGCCCAAAACAGAAGGATTTTATTTTTTTCTTACTATTCAGTGTTACTGTAGCCCACTAAATGCAATTTCTACCACACTGAAAAAAAACAGCAGGGCTCTGTGAGGAACAGGATCTAGGGTGCTTATTTCACCATGTGCCTTGGTATAGTTTCCAGGAGGATCTGCTCCATGATCTTGCCAGGAACTGAGGTGAGACTGACTGGCCTGTAGTCCCTTTTCTAAAAATGGGGTTTATGTTTCCCCTTTTCCAGTCATCAGGAACTTCACCAGACCTCCATGACTTCTCAAATAGATGGATAGTTGTTTAATCACTTTGTCTGTCAGTTCCCTCAGGATCTGTGGATACATCTAGTCAGGTCCCGTCTGCAGGTAGGAAACAGAGGCAGAGAAAGCTCTATTGAGTAGGTTACAAAAAGTCATCAGATATTGGCAGCGCAGGGATTATAATTTGTTACTTTTGATTGCTCAGCCTTGGCAAAGATAATTTGAATAATTGTTGTGACTTGACCCTGTCTGGCAGGGAAGCCCCCACCCCGTCACTTGCTGACTCCCCCTCAGAAGGGTGGGGGAGAGAATCAGAAGGTTTTTTCTCACAAAAGTGAGGGAAAAAAAACCAACAAAACTTACAGGTTGAGATAATGTCAATTTAATAAATAATGAGAAAAGAAGAAAAAGATAAAAGTAATGCATAAGCAATCACCCCCAGCAGACAAAAGCTCAGCCTATCCTCAAGCAGTGGCCACTTTAGAAAAATTTACTCCCACCCCTCTTTAATTGCTAAGCATGATGTTTTACTGTAGGCAACATCCCTTTAGGCAATTTGGGTCATCTGTCCCAGCTGCATTGCCTCCCTAAATCTCCTCACCCCCAGCTTGTTTTCTGTGGAGACAGAGTGAGAACCGAAGAAAGCTTTGACACTGTGTAATACTTGCTCAACAGTAGATAAAACACTGGTGTGTTATCAGCATAGTTTTGGTCACCAGTCTAAAGCATGGCACCACAGAGAGTGCTATGAACAAAACTAACTCCATCCAAGCCGAACCCAGAGCAATAATCTTGACCAATGCTTCTATGTACTCGAAAGACACTATGCCCACTTGATGTACCATATTTTCTTGTATAAGTTTAAAATTTCAACTTTTGTATTAATATCTCTCTTGATCCTCCAAACATTTTTGGGATTGCCAAGCATGTGCTGTTCTGTAGGCTAAAGAAGCCAAAAGCTATCCAAACTGATAAATAATTTTCTCTCAGCTGTTCTTCCTTATTGCATTTTGTGTCTCTTTCTTATTTTTCCCCTTTCCCCCCCAGTATAAAGTGGCTGTTAGGCACATAGAATTAAAAATTTACCAACATCCAGACAACTGTTTAAAAAAATCTCAGGATGACATAGAACTGCCTCTGCTGAATTAGCAGAGACCTATAGCGACTTAAGCTATCACCACATGGGAAAGAAGGAAAATCTGGGGAAGACATCATATGTACCTTATGGAAGAGCAGTAGAAGCCTGATCTTATTTCTGTGCCTGAACTTGGCAAGCATCCAGTGCAGACAGTGGAAAAGTAAACGTCATAGAAGTCTCAAAGGCAGGCATAGAAAGAAAGGGGAAAAAACAGTCAGTGTAATCAACACTGAGGCTCCCAGAAGCTTCTGGTGGTCACTACACATCTTCAGCCACTTCTGGTTTTCAGTGAGTTAGCGTGCCTGGCAGATTAACGAGCAAAATTTTGTAGCCCAGTTTGATCTGGACTGCAGTTTCATTAACATGGGTGTGAACTTTTCTGTTTCATGTCATTTATTCCTTAACTTTTATGTGGTGATTTATTCTTTCACTATGAATTTTAATGTGAATCAAATATCAGCAGAGCTGTCATTTTGATTAGGACAGTTAACTATAATAGTAAATAGAACTCTATATCCATACATAATTGTAGATATACTTGTGTGATAGATAACTGCAGATATAATCTTGTGACTGCAATTTGCAGTTGTTTTAGCTTTTATCATTTTCAGTGTGCTTGAAGTCTTTTTTTGAAGTCTCATGTATTCCAAAATAACCTGGAAATTGAAATTCAGGTCACGTCTTTTTGACACAGTGTACTCTGTCTCAGAGATCCTTGCACGAGCTTGTAGCAGTCTGGTGCAGCTGTATCACAGGAGGCTGCAGTTGTGACGCAAGTGACAATAGGGTCATGTCCCTGTTTTGAGTCAAATGAGAGGGCAAACTTGCAGGATGAATTTTAGAAGAAGGGCAACATAATTTTCAATCCCTGCACAGCAGCATAGCTTTTTCTCTTATATCTAATCCATAGCTCTGAAGTCTTAGAAACAAAAGCTGCACCTAACCTTCCTAGTAAATCTACACGTAGGTAATAGGCTGCATCTGGGCAACCCCAAGCACAGGTACGAGTTTAGGCCTTGAAATAAAATCATGCAGTGCTTCATTTACTTAGTGACATTGCTGTGATTGTAAACGTAGATGGGAATGTCTGCACTTTGCTATGTTACTGTAGGTATGCCCTCTGATTCTGCTACCTGAATATTCTCTCCTATTTTCATGACTATTTTTTATGTCAGGGTCACTAAATGACAAGTAAACTGAAAAATAAGAATTCTTGAAAGTGACAAATGTTTTGAAGAGATTGTCTTTGAGAAAGCTTAATGAGATCTGTTTTTCAGAGGGAACATGTTTTTGGTTTGGTGTGTTCAAAACCATTAATAACTTAGAAGGTCAAAATATTTTCTGCAAAGCAGTCCTGTCACTGAAAATTGATTTGTCATTTGAAGAGTCCTGTCGTATGTGAGGTTCATACTGCTCATATTTGTCATATTTATTAATGGTTTTCATATTTGTGTATAAAAACTGTGTATAAATCTACTAACTGAAAACAAGTGTTTATATGAATTACAGTGTTTCTTAGAACTATTTCCAAAAAAAAAAAAAAAAGGACCTTTCCATGAAATATTGAAAGAGTCCTCATGAAATCCTCATTTCTTTTATTCTCCAAATACAAGTACCCATGTGAACAGAAACTGAACTGGCTGTATCATGTATCAGCCAAGATCAGGAAAGTAAGGTATGACTCACTACATATCTGTAAGTTCATAGTATAGGAAGGAGAAAAAAGAAGTAAGAGAACAGTATAAAGAAGTGTGTGAAAAATGGCTTGCAAATACTGAAAGCATCATAGAAAGCCTTAAACATGTTGCCTATTTTTGACTTAATTGAGAGCTCTGAAGTTCAGCAGCAATTTCAGTCCAGTGGAAGAGCAGAACACTCCAGAACACTCCAGATACTAACATTAGTTTCATTTGGATGAACAACTGAAATATGAATATTATTTATTTATTTTGAAAAATTAGATCCTAAAGAACTTAGAAACTATTTTTTATTCAGCTTTATATGCTTTACTTTCTGTTGTGGTTTAAACCCTTCAAACTCACGCAGTCGCTCTCTCACTCCCCCTTCTTTCTTCCCCAGTCCCGGGGGGATGGGGAGGAGAATCGAAAGAATTCAAGTCCCACAGGTTGAGATAAGAACAGTTTAGTAACTAAGGTATAACACAAATCACTACTGCTACCACCAGTAATAATAATAAGGCAAATACAAGGAAATAATACAAGAGCTTGCCAACTAATTTCCACCCAACCTGACCAAGCAGTGCACCCCCATGACCTGATACCAAGCTTGAACCACGCAGTGCACGCCCATCACCCTTCATACCAAGTCTGAACACGCAGTGCCCCCCCCCTACCCCGGGTCTCTGCCCTCCATTTCTACATCCTGGGCATGACGTACTGTGTTATGGAATACCTCTTTGGTCAGTTAAGGTCAGGTGTCCTGTTTCTGCTTCCTCCTGGCCTCCTCCTGGCTTCCTCTGCTCCCTGGCAGAGCATGAAACTCCAAAAGTCCTTTGCCAGCCTAAACATTCTAAACTATAACTATAAACACTGGTGTTATCAGTGCTGCTCCTGAGCCAAAAATTAAAAACACAGTCTTGCACCAGCTACTACAAAAAAGAGAAAAATTACTGTTATTGCTGAACCCATGACACTTTCCTAATATTTTCTTACAGTTTTCATTTCTATTGATTTACCTTTCATTATGAAACTTCTGTTAATAGTTCTATTTAGCCTTAAGCTGTGGGAGGTTGCATAATTCACTTACTGAAACAACAAGAAAACATGAAAACAGCAAGAGAGGAACAAGGCTGACATGGCCTTAATTAGGAATCTTTTAAATGAAATTGACTGTAGAACACAAGAATTAGAAGTTTAGGACTGGGTGTAACTTAGCATCTTTTAACTAGAAAAGTGTTCTTTGGTTTCCTTAGCACTAACAAAGATTTCTTCAGATTCTTTAGCACCAAGAAAGATTTCACAAAGGATTTAAATAATCATAGAATGATTAGAGTTGGAAGGGACCTTAAAGATCATCTAGTTCCACCCCCACTGATATGCACACAAGAACTACACTAATAACTACAGGATTATTCACTTGAATTCTATCAAGCCTAAAAGTAAAGCATAAGTACAATGTTTCTCTAACAAGCAATTAATCAATAAAATATGCTTTTCTATAAAAGTTAAACCAAATGAAAACACTGTCCTGCTATAGAAAGCCTGTTAATCTTTGGTATTTTGAATTACCAATTGGTACCCCCTATTTCACACAATTTCATTTAGATACAATTTTTATCATTATTTTGTTGCAAAATTCGTGACAGTTAACCTTCCAAATTTATTGTCATATTCATTAAGGATAATTTTCTTAAATAATAGCTGCCTTATGTTAAGACCATAGAAAACAAAGTTGAATGGGAAGCATATTTCAAATTAAGTTAGAGTAATTTTATTTCCAATCAGTTAGGGAAAAGTTAAAAAAAAAAACTTTCCTTATAATACAAAAAGTTGCCATGAATCTCATCCTCTGATTACAAGAAAAATAATGAAATAAAATAGGTAATAATTGTTTTTTTGATATTTTGTCCTAACAGGATTAAATGAGCTTTCACATGAAAACTGAAGGATCCTTATAGAGGTGTAATGTATTATCAAAAGAAAAAAAATAACACTAAAAGTTGCAGCAGTTTTTTGCTTTAAGAATCAGATTGCAGCATAAGAATATGGCAGAACTTAACCAGTACGTATTATTGTATTAAGTTTTCATTCTAATCTGATCATGATTGTCCTAAATGTTAATTCTCTGCACAGATCACTGAAGTAGAGAAACAAGTGGCAGATGGATTATTGCATTAATGTGTCACTTCTAAAACACAAGTATTTACGTTGATTTTGTTTTAAAGTAGTTATTTCTCCTAATTTAAGTGAACTTAATAATAATTTAAGTGAACTTAAAAGTACCATATTGAAAGAATTAATAGACTTACAAGCCACAAGAATGCTGGAGATGGACTTTTTTACGAGGGAATGTAGTGATAGGAACAAGGAGAGGATAGGAATAAGGTCTTGCAGGACCTCACTTGTAATACAGTGTGCAGTTCTGATGTCCTCAACATAAGAAGGACATAAAACTGCTAGAGCGAATCCAGAGGAGAGCCAAGAGGACAGTAACTGGGCTGGAGCAAATTGAGAAAGTTGCAACTTTTCAGCCTGGAGAAGACAAGCTGTGTGGAGACCTCTTAGCAGCCTTCCGATATCTGAAGGGGTCCTACAAGGATGCCAGAGAGGGACTCTTCATCAGGGACTGTCGTGACAAGACAAGGAGTGGTTTGAAACTTCAACAAGGGAAGTTCAGCTTAGATATAAGGAAGTTGTTTACTGTGAGGGTGGTGAAGCACTGGAACAGGTTGCCCAAAGAAGTGGTAAGTGCTCCATACCTGGCAGTTGTGCCATCAAGGCCAAGCTGGACAGAAACTTGCATGACATGGTCTAGGGAGAGGTGTCCCTGCCCACGGCAGAGATTTGGACCTAGATGAACTTGAAGTCCTTTTCCCACCCTAACCATTCTATGAGTCTATGATTTTTATTAGTTTAAGTAACTTTACTTATCTATAAAAAACTTCCACACATGTTCTGTTTGGTATGTTCAATGTTATCTTAATTAATTTTTCTACAGATATACTTTCATTTTGCTGAGCGGATGTTGATCAAGTAAATAGTATAACAAAGAAACAATTTAAAAAAAATAATTTATATGGTGCCTTCTAATGTTTCCCCTCCTTAATTATTACAAACTTTAATATTTATGAAGCCAGTTGAAAGATGCAAGCATACTTTTTTAGAAAACAGTAGCTTGATGTTATTTTTAAGCAAAACCAAAGGATTTCAACTACCAAAGAATTTAATTCCTTTTTCAAATGCTGTGAAATGACTGCCAATTTTAAACTCTCACTAACGTTCTCTACAACAAATCCCTTAGAATCACTGCTGCAGTGCCTTTAAAGGTGTATTTCTAACTAACCAATCACTCTGTATCTTCAGAAGAGATTATCAGAATGACTTGATTTGAACACAGACTTTCCCCAGCTGATGATACCCATTAGACCTGCTGGGCAAGTATGTATTTTCAGCTTAATGACTGCAGCTGTGGTCCATCTCAAAAGCTGTAAGCACCTGATCCACTTAAGACAATGTTAATAGTATGGGACTGCACACCCAGTAACTAAGGAAGAAGAAACCAGACAGTAAAAGAATTTTTTTGTGTATTTGGCTTATGCTGCTCCTGTCACTTGAGTATAGTCTTCTATGAAAATGAAATATTAATATTAAATATATACATTATCATTAAAATAGTTAACCCTCCTTTTAGGTGAAATATCTTAATTTCATGAAAACATTAGTTCAGTTACAGAAAACATTGAAGATTCAAGCTACTGAGGAACCAAAACATAACCATGATATCACTAATTAAATCAAGCATCTTCTGAGCTGTTTCATTGTACTTTATTGGAATGTCTTGTAACACGGGCGGGCTCCAGGAACAGTGAGGGGCAGATGTGGATGTGGACTTGTACCTAGCTACCCCACCGCCCCTCCAAAGCCAGCCCCGTGGCTGCCGAGCAGCAGGAGGGGGTTGTGGAGAAGCCAGGCCCTGAGCCCAAGCCCAGCCAAGAACATCCCCTGGCATCTGCCTGCAGAGCCCCATGAGCCCAGGCTCCAGGAGGATGCAGGAGACCACTCAGAACTTCCCAGCAAGGCAGAGGAGGAAGATCAGGACTCAGAGCAGCTGGTGGTGAGAGCCGGCAAGCACAGCAGCTACAGCAGCCCCCGTAACAAGTACAGCAGCCTCATTTGAGAGTTCTGGAGGGTTTGAATGGCCTTTGGGTACCCTTGAGACCTGCCTGCTGATTGTGATGGCGATCAGCATGTTGGCATGCATACAGAGTGTGTTTTATCCACAATCATTTTGTTTGGTCGCAAGAGTTAAGTAGTCAGGTGTGGGCCTTGTCTAGGGTTCTACTGTGATGTAGGAGAGCCAAGACATTTTTCCCTAGGCTGGGCAGCCATGAGTGGCAGGGTGTGTGGGACAGTCTGAGCAAATATCTAGTCCACTGGGCTCCTCCTGTGTTTTGAAAGTGACAGAGATGGAAGGCAGCTGTATGGAGTCCCCAGTGACAAGCTGCAGAAACTGCTGGAGGGGAGGGTGAATTATTTTAGCCTGGTGGGCTCATGACACCTCAGGCCATCAGGGCAGAGCTGCAATATGCAGAAGGACTCATGATTGAGGGGTGGACTTAACAATGGACATTATTGCCCAGATTATTCATGAGTGTGAACACTAGACACAGCCTCTCCTACTCTGAATGACTGCTACAAAAGATGGAGCCCGATATCATGGACTGGATGGACTCAGCAGCTTTATAGGGATTGGTCCATGCACTGAGGGGTGATCTCTCTCCCTCTGTGTGTGTGTGGATGTATATATATATATATATATGTGATGGTACACTGAAAATGTGGCATCTGAGCATGACATGAATGGTATGGAATATGGGGTGGATACTGTCATGGGTTCCACAGTAGTAGTCATATTTTTTCATTCTTGGTAGCTGGTGCAGTGCTGTGATTTTTATTTTGGGCCCGGGAACAGCATTGGTAACACCAGAGTTTTCTGTTAGTGCTTGGTAATGTTTTGGTCTGACTAAGGACTTTCTGAGTTTCATGCTCTACCAGGGAG
>JASSUY010023362.1:0-20427 GCA_032466535.1 Forpus xanthops
ACCTATAGGGATGCTGGGGAGGGACTCTTCATGAGGGACTGTAGTGAGAGGACAAGGGGTAATGGGTTCAAACTTAATCAGGGGAAGTTTAGACTGGATCTGAGGAAGAAATTCTTTACTGTAAGGGTACTGAGGCACTGGAATGGGTTGCCCAGGGAAGTTGTGAATGCTCCATCCCTAGTGGTGGTCAAGGCCGGGTTGGACATAGCCTTGGGTGGCATGGTTTAGTGAGAGGTGTCCCCGCCCATGGCAAGGGGGAGTTGGAACTAGATGATCTTAAGGTCTTTTCCAACCCTAACTATTCCATGATTCTATGATTTTCACCTGGCATTTGTATTCAGAAAGCAGTGATGACTGAGTAGTCAAGAAATGCTTAAGCTGGTGAGTACAGTAAGCAAGAGTTTGACTGTTGGTATGTTCATATACCTCTGGGGGAAAAAAAGTTACTCAAACATTGAGACTTTTGAGTAAAACAAGGAACTCTGAAATGAAAGAGTTGATTTTCTGCCACAGGCAGTGTCCCAGGCCACCTAGCTGTCTCAGTGGCCAAGCATTGGAGGCACCAACAGGATTTGATTTGGTGGTAGAGGCACCAACAGGATTTGATTTGGTGGTAGAGGCAGGAGAATTTGGATGAAATTAATCCTTGAGGATATTGCTTACTGTTGTTTCAGAAATGGTCATTTTGTTGGTTCTAAACTGTAGAGGTAAGAGAAAGAGATTTCAAGAAAGCAGCAAGTGTAGCACATGACTGTTAGGATGACTGCTGTGGGAGGTGGGAGGGTAAATGCAGCTGTGAGAAAAACTAATACAGTCTTAGGGTGTTGAGGCACTGGAATGGGTTGCCCAGGGAAGTTGTGAATGCTCCATCACTGGCAGTGTTCAAGGCCGGGCTGGACATAGCCTTGGGTGGCATGGTTTAGTGGTCCCTGCCCATAGCATGGGAGTTGGAACTAGATGATCCTAGGGTCCTTTCCAACCCTAACTATTCTATGATTCTATGATTCTTTAACGCAGACAACTAAATGTTTGTGCCACCACATACAGCACTTGGCCAGCCTTTGCTTGAACCAAAACACTGATGGCTGCGCTAGTCATAAGTGACAGAATTGGCAAATGGACAGAGATGGACTGTCAGAATGACTGAGGAGGACACAGGCTTGTCAAACTGAAGAAAAATAGCAAACAAAAGAGTAAGGACTATACATTGTTCCCAGATAGTGACCAGGATATTAGAAAGGGTTTTCTAGGCAGCTCAGGAATAAAGTTCAGATTGAGCTTTCTAGAGGACTGAAGAGAGGCAAGAGTGCACGTGGCTATCAAATGGTGCCTGATAAGCAGGTGGAAGGATGACAAAGCTAAGCCAGACAGTTTTAAGCCTAGCAATAAAAAAAGATTGCACATGTAGGTGTCTCCAAAGTGGTTTGAAAGGTGATGGAATTGTTTGTTCCTAGTGCAATCCATACATTGTAATCACTCCATATTTCAAGACTTCCTTTGTCTAAACAGCTGTATAAAACTGGTTTACTTTCCCAGCTCCTCAAGCACCTTAGCATTCCTTGTGGCATTAGAGTTGCAGATGTTTACTTTGTGCATCCTATTCCCAATTGAACTCACTGGATTCTGAGCTGAGAACAGAAACTCCTCCTCACTGCCCTGGTCATTTGACATGACATGGGAGAATGTGTGGGTTTCTCTCCTCTGTAGCTTTCTTGGATCATTAGGAAGGAAGTTTAACAAATCCTAGGTTGGTGAAGGGCTATATGATGCTAGCGACACACTTGGTCTATGTAGCTCTTTCAAGTGCATTGTCATGGCTTTCTACAGATTATATCAGAGGCATGCACTAGATGCTATTGGGAAGTCATTCTAGGCTCCAGCTGAAGCTGGACAATGGAGCAGGTGTTTTCTAGGCTGAGAGAAAATGTAAACAACATGATGCTGTATAGTACATTTCCTAGTGAAAAGACCATCCTGCTATTTAGATAAGCACTGTAAGTTTAATTATCTACATTCAACAGAGCAAAGCTGCCTTGTGGCTGACAGAAAGTAGAAAGCCCTTACTTACCTTAGTAAAGCAGTTCAGCTAAGAGCTGTTAAAATATAATCAAATTGTTCAGCTGCTAAGGGAGAAAGCAAGGATGTTATTTTTGCAGAATCATTCTGAAATCTGCATTAAAAGTGCAATAACTCAGTGCACTTGGTACCAGGAATTTCCCATAGTAAAACATATTTTATATGTCTACCACATAGCGGTAACAAGTTTTGATGATAGCTGCCCAAACCACAGGTGATGTTACAAGGTAATGCTCCCTGGATTTGAAACACACAGGAAAGCAAACAAAGATGGTTTGATTTTATAATCGTCATCCTCACCACCTAGTGCTCTGTCATACAGAGCTCTAGCAGTCTCAGTGTTAGTTAACTTTTCTTCTGCAGTTGCAGTTCTGATCATCTTTAGTCACATGGGAGATCACTGAAATTTTAGATTTCTCAGGAGCATTTGAAAAGCATCTTATTCACTTACCTCCATGTACCTCAGCTCACAAAGCAAAGTATGTAGACAGTCACTTAAAGATTTGTTTTGTCTTTGAACTATCTTCTCTTGACTTTCCAAAGCATATGCAAGTTTCAGAGCTCTTCACCTCACATAACTTAGTAACCCCTGAGCAATCCTTCCTTTTACTCCCTGAACTTCCAAATTGAAAATCTGCTGTCTGAACAGCATGGAAAAATAATTGATTTTTTTTTTATATAATTACTCATTCTGCCATAACCACATTTATCTGTCCATTACACAAAATTTTATTTCCACTTGCTTTTATCATTTGCTAGAATTCTTTGTAAGCTCAAAGCCAGAAATTGGAACATTCTGTTTCAACAGACCTGAGCTAGCTACACAACATGATTAGAAGAGTGCTAGTGGAGTATTAGCCCATTGTGCTCTCTTAATTATTAGCATAAGCCTTATTTTGGCTTTGACTAGTTTCCTGTGTTTTTCCATATTACATTTGTGTGCACCAATCTACCTAATTCACCCTGTCAGTTAGTCCTTATTTGCTATTTCACCTAGACTACAGTATGCACTCTATGACATCAAAGGATTGCTTTTTCCCAGCTCCTCCTTACAGACTCAAAGTGCGGCCAATTTATTGCCACGTATGCTAAGAGTTACCAAGGAAAAAAACCCTATAGTTTTACTAAAAAAAAAACCACTGAAGAAGACATATGGACATTACCTGGTTTTGATGTGTTTGGGTGGGGAAGAGATGATACTGTGCCCTTTATGTATGCCAAGTTGATTTGCAAGAAAATTAGAAGAGCTGTTGAGTAATGCCCCACATGCATGAAGGTGCAGAGTGCCCCAGGAGCTACTGCAATGCTTATGTATTATAAAATGTAGGTATAGTCACTAGAAGGGAGAGAAAAACAACTTTCAACTTTTGTCCCTTCAAAAAGCTTAATTACTTATTAGAATTAATGAAGGTAACAGTTACCATGCCCTGTTAAACCATTACATCAGTGACCAGCATCAGCTGTTTCAGGTTAAGGCAGAAGATGACCCTGCAAGAAAGTCTGTATCCCTCTCACAGAGAATCCTTCTTTCTTCACTTAAAAAATATGTCCGAAGTACATGAGATTTGTAAACTATCTCATGGCAATGAATTCCCTGAGTTAACTGTGCCCTATTAAAAGGAAAGTATATATTACCATTAAGAAAGTAAAGGTCAAGTGCACTGAAAGCGTTCTCCCATCTGCTCTCCTTCACATTTCTTTAATGACTGTCTCCCCCTTTTTGCACAGAGTTAATTTTTGTTTATACAACAGAAGTGTGTTTTTTTTTTCTTTTCTATTAGACTGAATATTTAAAAACTCATTGTGAATTAGAAAATCTTAATTTCCAGAAGTCTTTAGCACAGCACAGAATGGGAATGAAAGCTGAAGCTGCTTAATTGTCCTTAACTATATGTATTGGGAAGAGAAATTATACAAAAAGCAACTTCTTAAAACAAGATTTATTGGCACAAACGTACATATTACAAATGTCTACAGTATTCTTGTAAAATATGTTCACCACTTCAAAAAAAATCACTGTCCACGGAAAAATACAGTAATATCAAACTTTGTAAGTCATCACAATTTCAGCATCAAAATGCATGCACTCATTGACGAATGGAATTCCACTGACCTCCAGGTAGAGCACTTTAAGAAATTTCCTGGCCTCCACAACATAATTTTTCCTGCACAGCACTATTTTTCCTCCACAGGTAGGCTCTAATAAGATGTAAATGGAATGTTTTCTGTAGAGGCACAGATCACAATTTCTTGCTCAGTACAGCTGAGTCTATGAGGTGAGAGATGCTGTTCTCAGCACAGATTTTTCAGATCCTTTCTGAGTGTGTTACTACATAGCTTAACGCTACTTTTTGGCCTTTGAAGGCATGCAGTTGAAGATTTGGTATGGAGTTAGTTTTTAAAAGGGAAACTGAAAACTTATTTCTGGTTATTCCTCATAGAAGTTAAGCTTGAAGAATTAAAAGGAAAGGGGTAGAAGAAAGGATTTTGCTTTGCATCAGCATTGCAGCAGCATTTGAAAGAAGGGTGGCATTGATAAGGTGACTTGGAGGAAAAATAGTAATCTCAGTAAGTCCTCTTCTTTCTTTGCTGCCAGTCTATTAACTCAGTAACCAATACAGATTTTGTCACTAACCTCAGACAGTACAGAACTAAACTTTCCCAGATGTCCTCAATCCAATCCTATGCCTATCCTCAGCTTCAGTGTCTGAGGAGCAGGCTTCAGATACAGGGGAGGCAATGCACTGATAGCTTCAATATGATCAGGTGTGGCTTAGTCCAGTGCAGACAAGGAAGAAAGTAAGTTCTTTGTCAGTAGAAGCTCTTTGAAAAATAAGCGTTCTATGTACTCCCACTGGATCTGAATTTGATTCTAATCAGATCAGTGCAACAACAAAAAAATAAAAGCAGAACTGTAAACCACACGCACTTATGCAGGTGCACACTGCACTTTCTTTTATCAGTCTTGGTAGGGCAGAGAATGTATCCAATGGCAGAATTCACTGTAGAATCACCACAAAACTCATCAAGACAAGCCCTGTGCAACCTGATCCAACCTCAAAGGGGGTCCTGCTTTGAGCAGACTATTGGACTAGATAAACCCCAGGGGTCCTTTCCAACCTAATTTTTCTATCATTCAAAGGAAAGGCTTTTCCTCTCCTGAATTAGAACATGGCACAGATTCCACATCAGGCCTGGATTTAGTAAGGATAATCGAGGTTGTTTTTTTTAAACAGAGATTGGAACATCTCTGTATGCTTAAGCACATACAGAATTGCAGAACAGGGCATGCTTTGCTCTTTACTCAGGGCTGGAGAGTGTGAAATGCTCAACCATCTGTCCATTTTAAGTCTACAGTGCCAAATCGATTAGCCAGTACTTCCAGAGGCTGCTTTCCTGTGTTAAGGCTCAAGCATCAGTTAAGGAAAATACTAATTAGCTGACTACAAACTCATTTCCTGCCATGACTAAAACAAGTTTTACATAAGAGTTCATACGTTGCCACTAAGAGAACTTTTTGTGCTGCAAACCAAACTAATGGTTGCTCACAGTAGATACTGTCTGTGTTTCATCTTTCTCATACTTGGAAAAAGAATATACCACCCAAATGGCAAATGCTTGTCTACGTAGATAAACACTTCTTTCAGAATGGGGGAGAAAAAAAGAATAGGAGTTGTCAAATAAAAATTTAACCTCTACAACAGTTGGTGTTTCCCCCTCAAAATGTATTTTTGCAACAGATAAAGGATGTTTTTAAGCACCACTCTTGAGTAGGAGGTACCAATTTATAATCTTTCAGTGGTGCTTATATACATAATGTGACTAATATTTTACCACGTATGTGGTTGGGGAAGGGAGGACTTTTCACTGCCAAGACAAAGTAGTGATGTTTTTCATGACAAGTAGTGGGCTTTCAGTAACATTTTATTGTGCAAACGTGTGAGTGTGTCTTAGCTATGTTAGAATTTTATTTCCAATCTGAAGAAAAAAGCAAGTGGGATATAGATTTAACTTAGCATTTCTAATAAGGAAAAAAATATTCTTTCACCAATAATTAGGTTTTGGAGTCTAATTATTTCACTATTTATAGAGCTGCTAATTGCTTAACTAATAAATAAAATTTAAGTAAGTAATGGTTAAACTGTATACCTATGGCCTTTACTATACATTCCTATTTTATTCAGCATTTCTTTTCCCTTTCAATTTCAGGAAAAGCTGAACTTGCATAATTCAGAATACTGTAGATTGCTAGCGGCACGACAGCCACACTGACCACTGGATTTTCAGATTTAGCCAACACTTCCATGACTAATGGAGAAATTGTGGCAACCTTTCAGGTCAATAGTACAAATATTAGTAGCTGAACTTCTGAAACCAATTATGCATTGTACATCTATGAATTTGTAGCCCCATTATACGCAGTATCTCACAAGTTGATCTTGCAAAGAAAACAACATCAGCTGCCATTATTTACCTTTACTATAAACAAACCGGCAGCTTATAAGGGGGAGAAACTAACTTCAAAGGATAATTTACAATATTGATTATAATTCCTTTAAACTCTTTTCCTTACAAAAATGCAGACCATCACCACATGTTCATATATACATGACAGAAACGTAATTCAGATTCAGCAAGTGATTTTCCATTCTCTCCTTGGACCATTCATTAGTAGACAAGCATATTAGAGTTGAACAAGGGTAAGCAAAATACTTATGCGGTGTCAAAAAGATTTCATTACTGAGACCAAAGTGCTTTACAACAAAGCGGGCATTCAGTGTGTATCTTTACTGCACCAAGCACCCTGGAACCCTCGTTTGAATTAAGTCCTTGATCACTTCTGCAGGTGACAACAGCAGCATGTCTTTGGAGGCTATACCCCAACTGATGCTCTCTGAAATACACCCTAGATCATTCTTCTTGTGTATTTCTTCTGCATTTTTCAAGAAAAAAAAAGTGAAGGCAGTAAATTCAACTGCTGTTTGTCATAGTTCATTTTAAGTGGTAGTCTATATGCATGTCAGTAGACTCACGCTGCTTAGTTTTAACATACAAAAGGTGCTCTTAGGAGTCGCCACTTATGAAAAGGAGTTTGCTGAACGTTAGCTATATTGCACCTAAACCATTTCCCAATTTACTATCTTGTCATTATCACACAATCAGACAATTTTATGTTTCCTCTCTTTTCCTGTCAAAATGTATGAAATTACTGTCACAAGAAATGTAACAGCGAAAATGCTGTTGTGTAGCAGCCAGGACCCTTCTTTTTTATCACATCATTTTGAGCCAGATTGGGATCCAGGAGCCATATTCTGCCTCCAATGTTCTCTTCCCATCAGCGGAAGCTGGTTTAAGGACAGCAGGGCATTATGGAGAGGAAGTTCTGCTCCACTCAGGTGTGCCTCAGCTCTGATTGAGGTCAACAATAACAATATGACAGAAGGCAGGGAGTCAATTCAGAGGGCAGCAGAACAACCCTAGCCCCAATATGATATGTTCCAAGTGCTCTACATCCCAAAACCACAAAGGCTTTCTTAACAGGATGAAGAGAATCTGGAAGAATAATGCAGAAGCTGGACACTGTGAGAAGAGCTAAAGAATGGAGAAGCTTTTTCCATAATTATCTTTGTTGTTCTCTATGATATTTTCACTTTGAAAACAAATACTTTGCCCTTTTAAACTTAAAGCACATTGTTTCTTTGGCTGAATAGAGCGTTATAAATAAACCATGAAGCTGTTCTAAACCATGCTGTTTTCAACCAGTGCAGGTTATGATTTTTTGCTTTGGAGAGTTAGCAGATGTGATACAGTCATGACAGAATGAGGTTACTGCAGAAATGACTCATTGTCGAATAATCAAGTGTTTACTCCACCAAAACTGCATGTAACTGGACTGCCACAGTTCTTCTGCTTTATTGTAAGATGTAGCTTTTAAATGTCAGTACATCAGGAAGAAAGGTAAACTCCTTGGGTGGCTCAGATCTCTATGCATGTGTTAAAAAACAGATACTCTTCTGGTTCTCAATGGAGAAAAAGAGCTTCTGAACACATCAATGGAGACAAATTAATGAAACAGGGAAGGAAAATTTGCTGAAGAGCAACACAAAACCCTTTCTTGAAGTGGAATAGAGAAGTGCTTCTGAAGGAGACCAGATGAAGGAAGAGCAATTAATGTGAGATTCTGATTTTATTGTTTCAAACATTCAAATTTAGTATCCTGCCTGAAAATAATGTCACCATCTGAGAAATCTACAGCCAATCATTTCCTCAGATATGATTCATGTGTTTCCAAGCTACATTCTTCAGCCTTTTTGATTTTGCTTTTTAAAGGTAATTTGAAGGTGCTTGCACTTTCTCTTGCATGAAGAAACACATGCTCAAATGCATCCTATCTTGCAAGAGGGACCTAAATCAGGTGAGAGGAAGAACTGGCTGGAAGAACATCTCACTCTTCTGACTACACATCAGGCCCAAAGGTTATGCTCTGTTGTGGGTTTAAAGTTCAGGTCAGGACAGAAATCCTGTCAAAAGAGACTTTGGTCTCTTCAAGGCCTTTCTCCAATGCTCACTGTGCACATTGGGTGTAAGCCCAGTGCCTTATATGGCTACTGTTTTAGCCCTCTTCCCTATTTAAAGGGCAGGAGAAGCAGGGTTGATATCTAAATTCCAGATCACACTCAAACCCTCTCTGGTTTCTTTACAAAGGACTAGCACCAACATGTGCGATCAAGGCACTGTCATAAAAAAAAGTAACAGATTATAGATACTTCTCTCTGGGTGGATAACCTCCCATAGAAAACAGAAAAACCTCACTCTGTAAAAGCATGAAAAAGAGCTGAGTAATGTCCGAGCTTCTGGAAGTTCCCAAAGTTTGAGTCTCCCATGGTAGATGCACTTCTGAGAAGCAGATACCACCATTTAAAAGGTATGCTCTAACACAGATGTCAACTCATAAACTTTCTCTTAAGAAATAAAATCCACTGTATTCAGACAAGAATGGCTCAGCTGTTCTGAAGTTTAAAGTTATGTGAAGCCCTGTTGAGAGCAGTGACAGAAATAAGGTGTAGAAACAGGAGAATTTCAAAAGGTCTTGCTACCCAGACAAAACATAACAGACTGTGGCTGTTCTACTTAACTTCTTGCACAGTTAATATTGTCCTGTTCTTCCATCATTTTAAGTGTTTAAATCACTTACTGCAGATCACTATTCTAAAAGAAAAAAAGCAAAGTATTTTACTTGCTTGAATCTGTTCTTACGACTAATCTTATGCAGGTTCCAATAGGATTCAAGTGCCAGCTTTAAATAATCAATCTGGTTACATTTCTAAACCACTTCTTGTCTTACAGATCCTAGGTTACATTCATAATCTTTATCAGATTCTACCCTCCTCCTTCGAATAATATTGGATTATGTTGGACTATGTTGCATCGACTGTGCTATTACATAACGTTGTCAAGAGAAAATCAGGTCAAGTGCCCTGTTCAGGCTTACACACTACCTTCTCCTGCCAAGTTCTGTGTACCAAACATTTTAGGCTTGAAGTCACATTTAGGATATTACAAGGTGATCTAAATTAGAAAGAAGAATGTGTAATGCCAAGAAGGACCTTACTAGTCAGTGGATAGTGGATGCAAGTAACACTTCTTCAACCTCAGAAACACTCATTGGCAAGTCAAACAGCAGCTGTGGTACAAGCACAGACCAGCTCCTAACCATCCCATTTCAGCTATGCTGTTGCTGAATGGCATCCTAGTTGTACAGCTGTAGCCTAGAAATCCCAGGAAGAGGAAACACTTGTAAGGATAGAATATGCAAGTCATAAACAATGTCTAACACTGGCTAAAGCTAGCAAATCCCTGCTTCCAGTCCGAGAGGTCTTCAGTTCAGTACCCATGATGGCAGTCACAAAGCAATCAACCTTGCAGTCCCGTCCCCTGAGAGTTTGCTGTGGAGTGGGTAAAAGGAAGCCCTTTGGTGCTGCCTTTTTATCAGTCCAAAGTAAAAGCCTCTGCAGGAGATAGTGCTGAGGAGTAGTAGTTGAAATTCTCCCCAATAATTTAAATTCTAGTCCGTGCTCACAAAAAAAGAACAAATAAATATTTTAATTGGAAATTTACTATTACAAGTAGGCAGTTGTAACTGAATGGACATTTTAAATGTAGAGGCAGTGAGAGGAAAGCAATCAACCCTGGCTTCAACACAAATAAGATCTTCAACTGTGCTTATATAGATTGTCCTCTGTACTAGTCTACATATATGTGATGGTGTTGCACAGTCTATGACCCCAAACCGTCCCATATTACCATGTTCTCCTTGCAGAAGAGCTAACCCTCTGCAGGAGCAGTTTGGCTTTGGGTCTTTGCATCAGCAAAGGACATACTTGTTCATGCTTCCTGGGCTGAACTGGAAATGGTATGTGGCTCATCTTACCCAACTGCAACCAATCAGCACAGGACAACTGGCAAACACTAAGCATTCACAAGTACACAATATACGAACAACTGAAGAGTTAAGCATATTAATTCAGCATACTTCATTAGCACACAGAGGAACATTTTACAACTCACTGAAGGCTAGGTTTCTTGACTAAACTCTTGCAAATTCTCACCAACATTTAGCAGTCATCACCATTAGTGTTTTGAGGGAGAAGAATTACACTTCTGCAACCAGCAGTTTTTCTTCTCCACTCTTTTCTAAAGCTCCCACTTTGATTATTAACTTACTTGAGATAGGTTAGAAGGATGTAAGCTTTGCATCCTTATAGCACTTCATTTGGAAGCTTTATGTCTTTGTAGCTAGAGGATTCAAACTTTTTGATGTGTATCTGCAGCTGTAGCAGTTAAGTAGTCAGTTCAGACTCATAGGAGAAGGCACTGCCTGTGTTAAGGATCTGTGTCAGCATATAACCTTACTGATTGTACCATCTCCAGTGAAAACTATCTTCATCTCATGAGTCCTTTCAGCATTCCTGTAGAAAACCCCTGTGAGGATCAAGTCGTGCTCAACATAGGTATCAGTGGTAGGGTCTCACTCTTAGGAGATCATTCTTTCCTGTCATCTAGCCAAAAGGGGCCTGAAGTTGGATGACTAATTCCTTTGCTAGCAAAGATGCAATTAGAGCTAGCATTCAGCTGTGGCATCTCATGGAGCCAAGCCTTTCCTGACAGCAGAGTTTTCTGTGTAGAATTTAGGATTTTAGAATTGTGTGTGTACTCACTCAGCTGAAGGACTGAAGTGAACAGGGAGTCCAGTACCACATTAGTAACTTTAAAAGTTAAGATTCACTAAGCCTCTGGCCACTTACTACTTAATGATACGAAATTGCACGTGTGAATATGAAGCAATAAATATATAGGGGGGAAAATGCTACTGGAACCTTCCAACTAATCCTTGCTTATTGTCTGAGCAAAATTCTACTTTAGCACAATTTGTATGCAAAGAACTAGACTGTGTCTCTGACTTTTTAATCTAAGACTATGTCAAGAGATGCTCCGCAGTGGGAGTATTTTCACTACTATTATCACCATTTATAGACTCTTTCAGAGTTTCCTGGCTCAAAATTTCATAATTCATTTTTAGTTTTGTTAATTATGATTAAACTATTCAGTGTTTAAAAAAGAAAATAAACCAAGGAATTGAACATTTGGGAGAAACCCTACAATAGCATACAAGAACCTTCTCTCAGTACGTCATTTCTCTTAATTACATCAAGTGTTAGTTGAAACTGAGTATGAAAAACAGCTTATCTGAGCACTTTACAAAGACAACACTACAGTTTACAAACTATACACACATACAAATTAAATTAGATTTTTTAAATGCCTATTAGCACAATTTTTGAACAGTGTTTCTCTGCCTTCCTCTTCGCCAGGAAAGCTTTGCTAGGCACCCTTCCCTTTCTTGGCCTCTCTCTGCTGTTCTTCTTAATCATACCTTCTGCTTCCTGACTTTTGCATGGTCCTCACAGTGGAGACCATTTCTACAAAATGGTCCAGAGGTAGCTTCCTACCGTTGTGCTGGGAAGCCACAGATATCACCAAAATTTGCTCATGTGCTTTAAAGTCAGGGGTGTAATTGTTGGGAATTGGCATTCAACAGTCCCATGAAGTCTGACAAACAACACCTGCAGTTTTTAGCTGGAGTGTTCATCTTGGTCATTTATGATGCCTCTACCTCCATTTTTGCATTTTACTTGGCTTTTTCAAGCCTGTGCTAGCTAATGCTTTCTTGGGTGTCATACAGTTTCCCTTCTGGCTTTCATACTGAGGCCAACCTGGTGGCACAGAATACCCCATTACGAAAATATTTAAATCCATAAAGATGATCATCCAGTCCTATTTATTTTCTGCAGACAGTGTTTTTCGACTTGGATCATAAAACTAATCTCAAAAACCTGTGGTTTGGTTGGCTAAGTTGAAATAAGATGTTTTACATGAAAACTTGCAGGTACTACTCCCTTCAATGGGAGTAGCAGATACTACCTCAGAAAGTTACATCTGATTGTGGGCTTTGCCATCCAACTTTAGGTGCTCAGATGAGAATTTTGGCCCTAACATTTGCTGGAACCTCAGGTTTGGGTCGAATTCACTTGACACTGTCCCTTTAAGCAGGAGCTTCCCCATAGCTGCATTCCCTGATTCTGAGATGTTTAGGATGCTTTTTCATATACTACAGTTTCTGAAGGTCAGTGCATACACATTTTAAGACACAGTGATAAGACAGTGTATGGAACTACTTGGCAGTATTTAGCTGGTACAGTTTCTTGTGGAAACAACAGAATTCCAAAACACACCACACTGAATGCTTATGGGTTATTACAAGCAAAAATCCCAAGACACCGGGAATTAAAAGGCAGATTTCAACAAAGGAATACTGATATCGTTGGTTGATATGAACAAAGTTGTGCCAAGTCTTCCTTCTCTGCTTTTTCAAGTGGAGAAATAAACTGGGAAAGGAAGCAGAAGGGGAAAAAAAAGACATAAACCAATAGTTATTACAGAGTTACTGTTGTGCTTTATCTCACAGAAGAGTGTGCTGTCACAGAATGACAAAAACCTTTAGCACATCTTTGGCATAAGCACATAGTATGCCTTCCTAGCTGGAATGCGGATACTCCTGTGACAAAAGGAATTCAGAGGGGAACTGGAGTGGCAAGCAGGACAGATTGCAGCTCAAACAAGGACTGAGGGTGATGACAGCTCCAGCAATACCTACAGTCCAACATGTTGTAACTCTTTGTTCAGCAGGGAGCTAGCCTGGTTTTTAAGGGCCCCACTCCCAGGATGGTAGGAAGCCTGGCTTGGGCCATTTCACCACCCATGGTAGCTTGTTGCTGTGAGGAACTACCCAATTTATTATTCTAGCCACCCCTAGAAGGTAGAGTCTTGTTCCCATTCAAATCAGTGACTGGAGAAGCTACGCAAGCCTTGGATGCTTGATGTCAATGGGATTTAAACATATGGCTTGAGAGCTATTGTAAAAAAAATACATCATTGAATTCAATACACAGGGTCCTTCCTTGAAGCTGCAACCTTTAGGCACCACTACAGAAGGATCTGAAAAAAATAGAATAGACTGAAAAAAATAATTTAAGATCCAAATGCATTTAAATCTCAGTAAACTTGCACTAGATGTCACTATGGTGAGCCATGACCTGGGTTTGATGATGTGACACTCAAGTTTGATACCCTGATGACACTCAAATTAAATAATCTGAACCCAACCTAAGCAATGTCAATCCTGTTCTGTCTGTTTCTAAACTTCCCAGGACAGGCATACAACTTAAAACTAAGATGGAGACAATGTTATTATTGACATATAATTTCAGTCTTAACTTCTAAAGAGAAATTCTGAGCTATCTTGTTTGGTTTTTACTTTCTTTAAGCTACACATAGTGCTCAATGATGCATATGTACGCAGCAGTCAGTTCAATAGCTGCATATCTGTCTTCCCAGGCTGCTGTACTAGACTGCAGAACAAAGGCCCATCTTTCCCTTGAAGCCAGCTGCCTTGAGTACCCAGTTAATATAGTTAATTAATATCTAGCCATTTTCCATTCTTGCTGTATCAGTGTTACGAAACCTTAGAATTATTCTGGGTCACTCTGGTGCCAGCATTCATGAAACTGCCACATGTACCTCGATTCTTTTAGTCATGTTTACAGGTGATTCTGTAAGCCTTCTTTGTAGAAGCACAAGAGGAAAATGGAAACATGCTGGCTACAGGGCATGTAATTTGAGAGCTGAGAATTAATTCACATCCACCGTTTAGCCTCCTGCTGAATCTCTTCTAGGTTGCTACTAGCTGAATTGTCTAACTCAAGAAATCTCCCTTTTAGGAGTTAATGCTTTATTACAGTTATGTCACATAACAGCTGTTGCTAACAGAGGTTACATAAAGAAAATGTTCAGTTCCTGTCATTATAAGATCCCTGGGTCCCAACCAGCATGACTGCTATTACTCATTCATAACTTAGCTTTCCTATGACCAACACGTGGAATGAGACGGTCTTTCAAGACAAGAAATCAGTGAGACTTTGCACCATCTTTTAGCAATATTTAGGTATTCAAGATGCAAAGGGATTTTCAGAAGCACCAACATCTCAAATTCCACCTACATACTTTAAAAAAAAATCCATCAGATGCCCATTTACCTGTGGGCCTTCACCCTCTTTTTATAGGCAAGAGGTAGCTCAAGCATTACTGTTCTCACTAGAAAACACCTGGACTGTGGCACTGATTGTAATGAAAGGAAGATATCTGAAACTGCATAAGAAGTTGTATTGTTATAAAAAGGGGAAATCATAATCCTAGGGAAAGTTATGTAATGTGCTAATGTAAAATACATTAAATGTCAATAAATTCCACCTATATGCTGCCTAGAGGGTTTGCAGTAATTCTCACTATAACAACATGACACTAGAGGGGAATTTGACAAATCAATCACTTTAAATATTTTATATCAATTTTTTTTCTGTCTTTTTAAAATATATCAGCACTTCATATGTCACAGAACTATTAGGATCATAAACAAAAGAGAAAATGAACTACTCACTTATAATTATAATGAGAATGACTGCGCATACTACACCAAGGATGATCATCATCTATAAAAAGAAAGTTGCAAGAAAAAAGAAAAAGAGAGAAAGTCAGGTTTTCACATGAAAGTCATTAACCCCTCAGGTTTTTTTGCTTTTACTTAGTGTGTCATTTCTTGCACTTTTAATTCCTGCAAAGACTTGCTGGAACAGAATTGTTAAGGCCCCAAATTTAGGGTATATTTCAGGAACAGCTGACCACCAGCAATGGACATAGCCTCTTATCCAACCTTGTCCATCAGCTGAGATGCAGTGATCAACCTTGTCCATTTCAAAAGTAAACCTCTGAAGTCAAAGTACTCCACAGGTTATTTCAGAGCCAGGGGAAGGACAAGGGGATTGTGTTTGTCAGGGTAAAGCAGGAAGGGACAATAAGAAAGGGAAAATGAGGGTAGCTTTGAAAGTCTAGTATAGTGTAGGTCATTGTGGTGACTGCAGTCAGTATGGGTGAACCTAACTCAAAATCTGTAGATCCCAAAAGCCCTTCTTCCTGCACTGTGAGACAAAGCAACTGGGCAACAGCTACAAGAGGCCTAGAGGGAGTGATCAGTTGAATTTCTAACCTACGGCCACTTATTTCTGGCATGTTTGTGCATGTAGTTAACCCAGAATACCTTGTCTTGCTTTACATATCATAGCACTGTGGGTTGACAAGACAAAGCAGCCAACAGGCTGGTGAGGGATATGTGTGGGATTCTCCTTTGGAAACAAGTGATTTTATTTGGACAGACACGAATGCTCAGCAGCAAAGTTGGTATTGAAGAGAAATGGAAATGAAAATGAATTTTTGGCCTAGCATTCATGTTGGTGGTGCACAAGTAGATAAAAGTAAGAATATGGGGTTTTATATGAATAAGAGGAACTGAAGTTTCTAGGTCTAGAACACACAAATCCTGAGGTCTGAGAATGCGAAGGAGAGTAAAGTTCCCTCTGCTCATGGAAAAAATGAGACTTTGAAGACTGCAGAGGAGATGAAAGTCCTGCTCCATTCTAAGCTGCCCCTTTTAAAAAGAGGCTGTCATTTCCTCAATTCTCACAGCACCCTGTGAAACTCACTCATTTTTTTGTAGTTTACCATCTTAAAGAAAGATCAAGAGGCTGATGATCCTCGCAGAAGGAAAAAAGCTTCTTTTCTCCCACTACGAGAATTCACTGTATCTGTTCAAGCTTTGCAGTTCACACAGAAAGCTGACATGAATTAACATAGACTGCTCTCCCATCCCTATCTGCAGGCACTGACTGAAACATCAGAATTTGTATCTACATTTTATATACTGCAGAATTATTGAAATAATAAGTTCTGGTAAAGATTAAAGTTGCTTGACTTATTATCCTGGAGCCTAAAGGTCAAGGCGTCTCTTTCTGTCCTGTACAGGAAGAGACCACTTAGGGATGCCATCCTGCGAGCAGAGTCCCATTAAATGCAAGTATGCCATTAAGTGATTTTTAGCAAGATTTTCTATTCCTTACCTTGCAATTTTTCCACCAGTATTTTCTCTTCAGCTTGGCTGCACTGGTTTCAAACTGTGAGGCACCTGCTTGCAATGCATCTGCTCGGTTGTCAAGCTCTGATAGCATCTGGTCTCTTTCTAGCACCTTGTCCACGTTCATTCTCATGATGTCTACCACCTGCAATGACACAGCCTCATGTTACATTGCACACAGTAAAGCTGAAGGTCACCTATATGTTCACACTCTGTAATGTCACATAACATACCGAAACCAGCCATTTGCCATTATGGCATGTGATGGCAGTTACCTGGACAGTGCCTCAAAACCCATACCTATGGAAACAGACACAGTGAGAAAAAAATAAACACAGCTAGTCTATGCTGAAATGCTTTTAAAGGTAAAAAAAATAGAGGGACATTATGAAATACTGTAACTAGTCTCATTAAAGATTTCTTTTAGCCTACAACCAGGCGCTTCACTATAAAAACAGAAATTTGGTGGAGACCACTGTACTACAATTGGTTGACATCCAAGTTGTCGTCACTAAGACCAAGCCATTATTTTCTTTATACTTTCAATATAACTTCCTTACCTGAACTAGAGAAATTGGCTAGATAAAGGCCATTCTGCAGGGAACTGTATGCATTTCCTGACCAAAGAATTTATGCATTCTGCAGTTCTTTCTCAGACAAGATGACTTCCCAGCCATAATTTGAAGTCCTGCTTGAAAGTGGAGGAGGAGAAGGTATGACCTGAGAAAATTCAGCCTGAAGCGCAGCAGGGAGCTCATGCCTCCTCATTTCACAGCCTCAGCAGAAACGTGTGCGCAGCCAGTACACAATAGGTAAGGCCCTTTCATGCATATATCTTACATGTTGGATTACACAAAAAGTCTCTTTCTAGCAAGGCAATAACTCTAAGTAGCATTCCTTTACAAATTCATCCCCAATGTAAACCTTAGACAGTATACGAGACTTAGTAGTGTCCACTTATTGTAGCAGCTAATACAATTGCTGGGCTGTACTTTTCACACTCTGTAATAAGGAAGTCCATGTGGTTTGTATTTAATGGAATTCAACTATTACCTGCAAAACCCCAGAGTTACTAAAAAAAAGACATGATTTAAACACAGTGAGATGAAGCTGGTAGCGAAAGAATCTTTGAAAGGATTGGTGCAGGGTTAAATGTTGTTCCACACCTCGAAATATTTGTTTCACTTGTCTCCCAAACCCAGAACAAAATCTAATGTTTTGGTCAACACAAATTTTCTTTCTTACTTTTCCAAATCAAAACTTTCCGAGCATTTAATTTCATATCAAATAAAAGAAAGTTTTGTTTTCATTTCTTAGCTAGTATTGAGCTGAACATTGTCTTGGTACTATGTTTCATAGTGAAAATTCAAACCATTTTAAAAATGCTGAAACAAAATACTGCAACATTTCCTACCCATCCTGTCTTTTTCTTTTCTTTACACCCTACTTGTTGATTTTAACCTGGCTGCAATGAGCACTTGTTCAGATGAGACTGTGTTTATTTTAAAGAAAGAAGTGTTTGTCTAGACTGACATTAGATATAGATGTATATGTAATATTAGCTATAACATCAAAAGTATCAGACCAAAGGTTTTCTCTGAATCAATGCCCTGATCCTATTGTCGACTTTCTGGTTTGGGTCTGAAGTGCCTTGAGGAACGGCGTCTGGAGTGTAGCAGCCAGAGGAGTGTGGTGTTGTGGTGTGTGGTGCCGCCTACAGGTTACCTACCTACACGACATGAAAGAACACCGGGAAAGATCTAGCTGGAAGGTCAAAGCTTAACAGATCAGATAGGCGCTATAAACCAGTTGATTAATCATCACAATTTATCCCCAAAGAAACCCACATATGACAGCATTTTCAACAGTACAATTCTCATGGCTTGAATCCATCCATGAGAAACTGATGGTCTGTCCCTGTGAAAGTCTGCAAGATTAGCATCTAACCTTCAGGAATTCAGGAACATGCTAGAAAAGTTAATTCCACTGTTACTTTTCCTTATAACCTGACTGACTAGGATAAACTTCTGAACTGGCACAATGCCATGTTTATTCTGCAGGAGTGTTACCAGTACAAGGATGTTCATATGTGGAATCTCTCTTGTGCAGTCTGCCTCCTCATAAATGTCATACAGTCTTATTTCCTGGATTCACTGCCATCGGATGAGCAGGAATTACTGGATCACTAGGGGGAAAAGTATCTTACAGAAAAAAACAGACATACACGAACCAAAACTACATCAACGTCCTTATAGTGAGCAAAAAATCACCTGGAGCCACTTACTTCGTCCACCTGGGCTTGTGTCTGCTGCAGCCGTTTGGTAGCAGGAGGTGGCCCTCCAGCCCCAGCACTGGTGGAACCTTGGGTAGGAGCTGGAGCAGACCTAGATCAAAACCAGAGAACATAAAAAGTGACTGAAACCATCTTCACTTGTTTACTACCCCTTTTCTGGAACAAGTCAAAAGTACCTGTCTCTTAAAAGGAGTTTTTCATTGTCTCACAGCCCACTAGTGAGACATTTCCATTCCTAGTGTCCCATTCCTTCCCATGATGCAATTATTTTTGACACTGGTTTTTTGATAGGACCACATCAAACTCTTCCCCTCCCATGCTGCCTTTTAAACATCAAGCATTTCAGGTTATCTACCCTAAATGACGCCAATGGCCAAACTGATCACAGGCCTGACTAGCAGGGCAGAGCTTATGTCCCACTAAGGAAACAGACTCTCCTCTGGGTATTTTGTGTTGATCTATAGGGGCCAGAGCTGTGACCCTGCCTTCCTCCTCAGTGTGCTGAGTGATGCACTCCCCTGCTCCTTGGTGTTTGGCTGGAAACTAACCAAGTAAAGATGAACAAAAGGAGAGGAGAAAGAAATAGAGAAGGAAGTGGGGGGGGGAGAACTGCACACAACATGGGGTTAATCATCTCAGGCATCCAGCCAGTGCTTAATCACCCCACCTGTGATCACCAGATGCCCCACCAAAGCAGCTGGCCAGGCTCAAACATCTGCCATGGTCCCTGGGTAAATACTTGCAGCAATACTGTGAACAGAGCCCTGATCAACTCCACGTCAGCCCTTTCTTAAGCATCAACACTGGCTTTCCCCAGCCTGATCTTAAACAAAAGGCAAAACAAAAGTCCCTTAATATTCAACAACAGCTCCGGTCTGTCCCAGTGCATGAGCTTGTACAGACAACTCACCCTGCAGCCAGAACAAGGTCCCTCAATCTTAGCCAGTCATTCTTCACACTCACACTGTAACCTGTGAAGCCTTACCCTTTCTTTTAAGGAACCCCTATCACTACTTCCTGCAGAGAAATAAACCCCTTCCTGAAGCTGCAAAGGAAATCCCTAAGCATGTGAACTCAAAAGTATCACAAATACCACTCATGCATTATCAAAGCCTTTCCCCAGTGACAGACTGAAAGAACACAGCATTTCTCTGTGAATCATTCCTTTTGACATCCTGGGGTCTGATTAATGCTGCTGCAATTATGGCTTCATTAATACACTACCAAAGCACTATGGGGCACTAAAGTTAGCTCCACAAAGGCACCTTAAACTGCAAAATTCAGTTTGGCAGTATCGCCTGTGGGCCAAGATCTCTACAGATAATGCAGACCCTCACAGACTCCCAGTAATATAGAATTGTTTGTGTTGGAAGGGACCTTAAATCTCCTCTGGTTCCAACCCCCTGCCACAGGCAGGGACACCTTCCACTAGAGCAGCTTGCTCCAAGCCCCATCCAACCTGGCCTTGAACACTGCC
>JASSUY010023364.1:0-20572 GCA_032466535.1 Forpus xanthops
TCCCCGCCCCCCGGCACCGTTCCCGCCTTCCCCCCGTTCCGCCGCGTCCCCCCCTCCCCTCCCTGTTTTCTCCCTCCTCCCCCCCGTTAAAAACGTTGCAGTGGAAGCGGAACGGGGGGGGGCCGTCCCCCGGTGGCGGTGGGGACGTTTTGCTTCCCGGTATGGCCCCGGTGGTGCTTTGCCTCTTGGCGGCGGCGGCGGCGGCAGCGGTGGGAACTGGAGGGGGGGGCACTACGGGAACGGGGAGCGCTCCGGAGCCCTCCTGCCCGGTGTGCCTGTGGCGGAGGCACAGCAAAGAGCTGCGGCTGGAGAGCATCAAGTCTCAGATCCTGAGCAAGCTGCGGCTGAAGGAAGCGCCCAACATCACCCGGGAGGTGGTGAAGCAGCTGCTGCCCAAGGCCCCCCCGCTCCAGCAGCTCCTCGACCTCCACGACTTCCAGGGGGACTCGCTGCAGCACGACGAGTACCTGGAGGAGGACGAGTACCACGCCACCACCGAGACTGTCATCAGCATGGCCCAGGAAAGTCAGTGCCGCCTTTGTTCCGCCCCGCCGCCGCTCCAAACTTCGCCGGCGGGCACCCCAATCCCACCCCCGGGGTTCCCCTTCCCACTCCCGCTGTCCCTACCCCGCCTCTCGTCCCCCCATCCTACCCCCAGTGTCCTCCATCCTACCCCCGTGTACCCCCGGTGTTCCCCCTCAAGCCCCTTGCAGGTACCGGCCCTCCGGGGCTCCCCACCGGCTCCCCTTCGGCACCATCCCAGTATCCCCCCCCCGGAGCCCCTCGCTTCCCCTCCGGCATCCCCCTGCTACCCGGGATGGCCCTGTGCGAGTGCCGGGACGCGCACCGGGATACGGGAGAGCCGGCGCCGGGCACCGGGAACTGAGATGAGGCTGGGAATGGCCAGTGGGTGCTGGGAACTTGTAGCGGGGATTGAAACCTGTCACTGGGTGCTGGGACGCGGTACCGCCACTGGGACTCATCACTGGGTGCTGAGGCCCGGCACTCGGTGCTGGGACCTGGTTGTGGCACCCGTCTGTAGGAGAACTGGGCAGTGGCACTGGTGATGGGTTCAGGGACTTGGCGCTTTGCACTGGCACCGCTCACTGGGTGCTGGGGACCCCTCATTGGGTGCTGGGACCATGCTGGGCGCACGGGATGGGTGTCACCGTGGGTGACATAGGGGTGACAGTGGGTGACAGAAGCAGGTGTCCCCGGGGGGGATGCCACGGGGGGAGCTCTGCTCTGTCAATCCCTTCCTCCTTTCCTCCTCCTTGCCTCAGTTTCCCCCTTCCACCTGCTCCTGCTGTGGGCTGAGGCGGTTGCCCCCCCTCGGGGGGGGTGTGGGGGGGGGGACAGGGGGCTGGGGATGGGGAGGGGGACCGGGTGCGAAGGGCTGGCGGAAGGGAGGGAAGTGCGAGGCGCTGCCCCCCCCCCGTCCCAATTCCCGTCCCAATTCCCGTCCCAATTCCCTTCCCAAACCCCTTCTCAGCCATTAATAGATTCGGGCGGCTTTGAAATTTTATTACCCATAAAATCGCGGCCCCGCCGGGGGGTTCCTGACCCCACCCCCTCCCCTTTTAACAGCCCGGGGGGGGGCCGACATAAAGAGCACGGGGCGGCTCCTGCCCCCCGCTCCTCCCCTGGGGTGCCGGATGCGCCGCAGGGTCTGGCTGTGGCCACCCCGTTATCGTTATGATTATTCCCCCCCCCTCCCTTCCCCCGGGGCAATTTGTGGGTTTTATGGTTCCTGAGCAGGAGGAGGAAAGGGCTTCACAGGCGGCAGAGCCATAAAGCTCTCGGGTTCCCCCTGGTAATCCCACCCCTCCCACCGCCCGCCCCCCCCCCGGGGCGGGTTTAACGGCAGAAGGGCCCCCGAGGGGGTTAATTGGGTCCTAAACCAATTTAGGGGCTACCCGTGACCCCGCGACCCGTAATGAGGGGTCCCTGGGGAGGGAGGGGGCTGCTGGGGGGCTCAAGGTCAGTGGGAAGGGGGACATAGGGACACCATGGCGCCGCTGCTGGCATACAGCGGGACCGGAGGGGGGGGGCTCTGTTCTTCACTTGGTGTAGGGTGAACGGGGCAGAGGTGGAAGCCCCAAACGCTGCCCGGTGGGAACAAAGAGCTTGGGGAGGGGGGGGTACCCCCCTCCAGGTATCCCAGGGACCTTTATCCTTTATCTGCCTTTGCCACAGCGACCAAAGGAGTATCCTGGCAATGCCAGGAGCAGCCGGCATGGCACAGACCTCCCCACACTCCCAGCACCCCAGAATCTCCCCTGGGATGCTAGGATGAGAGCTGGGATGCAGGTCACTGACGCCACTGGTGCCACCGGTGCCGTGGTGCCGTGGTGAGGGGCTTTGGTGCTGACTGCAGCATCTCTTATGTGGAGAGCCCCCAAAACCAACCCCTGCCATGGACACATCTACAGCCCCCAAAGCCACTGGAGCACCAGGACACGTTGTGGTGGTCACTGCCTGGGTTGGGACAATGTCCCACTGGTGTCTGGTGGCCAAGGGGCTCTTCAGCACAACCTGCCCTAGCTGGGAGCCGGGAGGAACCCAATATGGCTTTGGGGGTCCCTAAGGGGTCAGGGGTTTAATGTGGGGCTGTGGGGCAGCAAATTGGGGGGGGGGGGTGTGTCTGTGCCAGGCCCCTGCAACACAGTTGGGGGGCTCCTGGTGTCGTGACCCCCATGTGCCAGGGAGGCCCTGCTGCAGCAAATGGCCTCACTGCAGCTGGGTGCTATTAAACCTGACCGGTTCGTGGCGGGGGGCGGAATTCCCAGCTCAATTTGACACAGATGTGTTTGAGGAGCAGGGAATGCCAGAGCAGCGGGGGGAGGGTGGCCGGGACCCCTGAGCCTTGTCCGTGTCCCATCAAGGTGTGGGGCTGCCCCATGGCGGGTGCATGGGGGCACCGGTGGGGAGCACGGGGGCAACCACATGGTGCCATGGACCAGCTGTGGCACCATCACCGGAGTGCCCCCATCCTGCTCAGCCCTCATCCAAGTGGGGGATCCCGAATCCCAGGTGATGCGGGATCAGGGGCAGCCAGGACCTTATTGAGGATGGAGGGGAACGAGCGCCAGGGCAGCCTCTGGCTTGACCTTCAGCTGATAATGTCTGAGGATTAGCTCACACTGAGGAGGATGAGGAGGGTGAGGATAAGAATGAGGAGGGTGAGGATAAGGATGGTGAGGAGGGTGAGGATAAGCATGGTGATGAGGATGAAGATGATGAAGTTGAGGATGTTGGGGAGGATGAGGATGAAGATGACAAGGGACGTTCCGGCGCTGCCCCTAACACCTCCTTCCTCCCACAGCGGACCCCGTGGTGCAGATCGAGGGCAGCCCCCATTGCTGCTTCTTCAACTTCAGCCCCAAGGTCATGTTCACGAAGGTGGTGAAGGCACAGCTGTGGGTGTACCTGCGGCCCGTGCAGCACACCTCCACCGTCTACCTGCAGATCCTCCGCCTGAAGCCGGTGACGGAGGAAGGCAGCCGCCACATCCGCATCCGCTCACTCAAGATTGACCTCAACTCCCGCCTCGGCCACTGGCAGAGCATCGACTTCAAGCACGTGCTGCAGAACTGGTTCAAGCAGCCGCAGAACAACTGGGGTATTGAGATCAACGCCTTCGACCCCAACGGCAACGACCTGGCTGTCACATCCCTGGGGCCAGGTGCCGAAGGGCTGGTACGTGCCTGCTGTGGGGCTCGAGGGGCTCCCGGCCATCCCTGGGGAACTGGAGGGTGATGGGGATAGTCACGGGTGGTGATGCAGATCTGTGGGGCTGGTCTCAGCCTGCGGGGACAGCCACAGCTCCGTGGGGACAATGACAGCCTCATGGGGCTGGCAGCACTTCCGTGAGGCCACTGAAAGCTCTATGGGGACAACAATGGCTCCAGGGGGCTGTGTGGGACCTGCGCAGGGGAAACGGCAGGACCGTGGGGTGGTGGTTCAGTGGGTCTCATCCCTCCTCTCCTCCCAGCACCCCTTCATGGAGCTGCGGGTGCTGGAGAACAACAAACGCTCGCGCCGCAACCTGGGGCTGGATTGCGATGAGCACTCGACCGAATCGCGCTGCTGCCGCTACCCTCTGACCGTGGACTTTGAGGCCTTCGGCTGGGACTGGATCATCGCACCCAAGAGGTACAAAGCCAACTACTGCTCGGGGCAGTGTGAGTACATGTTCATGCAGAAGTACCCGCACACCCACCTCGTGCAACAGGCCAACCCGCGCGGCTCGGCCGGGCCCTGCTGCACCCCCACCAAGATGTCCCCCATCAACATGCTCTACTTCAATGACAAGCAACAGATCATCTATGGCAAGATCCCAGGCATGGTAGTGGACCGATGCGGATGCTCTTAGAGCCGGTGCTGCTGCCCCATGCCCCCCTCCGCCTCTGAACCTGCCTCTTTCATGCCACTTTTGGGGGGGGGGTGTGTTTTGGGGGGTTTCTTTTTCGCTATTTTCTTTTCGAAATACAAAGCCCAAGCGTTGAGGTTCCTTTGGATGTTGGGGCAAGAGGAGCGAGACACAGAGAGATGGAAACCCCGCGGAGAAACGCTGCAGCAACCCCATGATTCGACTTTGCATTGTGCAATAACGCAACCCGGACGGAGAAGGGAAGGGGCGGCACAGAGCCCGGGCACCGCTCCACGGCGATAGGGAGAGGAGGAAGTCACTGCATCCCGCACCTCCGGAGCACCCGCGGGGACGGAGATGCCCCTGCCTGCCCCACGGCCACGGTGACAGCTGAGGACGGGAGGAGCCAGCAGCGGGACCCCCGGGACGGTCCCGTTGGGCTGCGGCAGCGGCTCCGGCGCGGGAGGGACCCGTGCCCTGCTTTAATTTATTTATTTATTACTCACCCTCCTGCCGGGCTCTGCTGGGGCAGCTCCCGCCCCTCTGCCCCCCCCATGGCATTGAGGAGAGCAGAGCTGCCACCCGCCGCAGGGGCTGCCTCCCGTGCTGCCGCTGCTATGGGGATGCTCATCCCCGTGCTGGTGCCTGGAGCTCTCCCAGGGTAGCTGGCGGAGCCGGAGTCTCGAGGGTGCTCCGGTTGGGGGTCTCGGGTCTTGGCGCAGCAACAAGGGCTCTCTGGGCACTGCGGTGCCTTTGGCAGCGCCTTGGTCCCCGGCCCCAGCACTTATCCTGAGGGTACCGATGGCTCCGATTGGGGGACACATCTCCATCCCATGGCCATGGGCAGGCCCGGCACGTCCGTACTCCACGTAGCACTTAGGGACTGTGCCATGGCAGAGCCGGGGGTATTGGGATGTGCAGCACTTGTCCCTGCCTCTGCTGAGCCCAAAGCACACCCGAGGGCACTGCGAGGACCCCGTGGTGCCGAGCCCCGGCTGTGCCCAAGCACTTAAGGGCTGATGCCACTGGCAATGCCGGCCTTGCCATAGTGCTGCCATGGCTCCCCGGATCTGTATGCAAAGGGGATGGAAATGGAAGAACTGGGACCCCAGGGGGAGCTGCGGGATGTGTGGTGGGTTCCCCTCATTGCCACAGCAGTGGTGTCCCCCATGGTGACATGCTGGGGACAAGGTGCTGGGTCCCCTCCATTGCCCCTCGGTGCCTTTCGGGGGCTGCATCCTCTGGTCCAGATCACGAGAGATCATCCAGCCCCAGCCGCGGCTGCTCTGCTTGGACACTGAAACTGCACCACACATGGCCAAGGAGGTGCCAGCACCGAGAAGCACAGTCCTGCCACTGCCAGCAATGGGGAGAGGCCCCAGCACCCACCAGGAACGAAGACACATGGCAGGAAAGAGCTGGAATCCGCTTGGAAGGGACTGCAAAGGGCATGGAGCTGCCTGGGCCGTGGGATCTTGCTCCTGAGTTGAGGGAGCCCTGGCCTGGCCCAGATCTGGCTGGGGTCCAGTTGGGATTAACCCACACCTTTCACCCCAAACATCACCATGTGCTGGAGCCCGGTGGGATCCCAACTATGGGCATCACGCCTGGGGGGCGCTGGCCACCACAGCCACCCCCGGCCATGGAGCACCCAACCAGGACCCATAGCCCTGCAGGACCCTGGAAGAAGAATGTGTCTGGATGGGTTACTGGGACCAGTCAACCTCAGGCACTGGGAACATTCAACCCTGGACACTGGCACCTCAGCCCCCTGGCTTGGGCAGCACTGGGACCCTGCCTGGGGGTGGCCGGGTGGCTGCTGGCCCCATCCTGTCACTCCATGGTTATTATAATTGCTATTATATGTTCTCCTTTCCCACCCTGGTCCCTTGTCCCTGGGTCCGGTCCTGTGTCGGTTGCTCGGGGCAGCCAGGATTTGGCCACCGGCACTCAAGGGGACACACGACCCAAAGGCCCCAGTGGCTGGGGAGGGGGGGGTTAACCAAACACAGCACTTGGACATCAACACAAATAAAGAAATTAAAGAGAAATTAAAGACAGATTTAAAGAATCAGAATGATCATCAATGGGTCCTGAGCTTCCAGCTCCATCTGAGCTTCAGGACCGCAGCGTCGCCCTTGGGAATGCTGAATGTTCCCAGTAAACCCCATGCACCAGGATCTGGGAACCATTTGCACTATGGAACTTTGGGGCCGGAGCTGGTTTGGCATCATCTGGGCTGGGATGAGTCTGTGCCGCTGCACCACATCCCAAGGTAGGCATCACATCAGGTCCCAAGGTCAGCACCACATTCCAGAGTTGGAAGCAGATCATGGGGCTCACACTAGATCCCAAGGCCAGCACTGGATGGTGATGTTGGCACTGGATCCCAGGCTTGGCACCATACCCCAGGGGCAGTGCAGATCCCTGGATCGCCAGTGCCACATCCCCACTGGAGCTGCTCCATCCCCACACACTGGGGCATATGCTGGGATGGACCCGTAGCCACTCGCTGGGTCCCTGCATGATGGCTGCTCCCCCCCTGCATCCCTCGGGAGCTCCTGGCCTGAGCGAGGCGACTAGCTCGGGAAATGGTTCCTGATGCTTCTCATTTTTCCCACGCTCCCAGTGCCGGGTGATGAGTGGGGCTGGAATGTGGCGGTGTTCCTGGGTTCATCTCCCAGCCGGAGCCTCCGGACACAGTGGTCCTCACCCTTCAGCTCCCAGATCGCCCTCCCAGCACCTTGGGAACGCTACTGCAAGCACCTGAGATCCTGAATCCGCTCGCCCCACAGTGCAGCCCCACGGGTGGCTTCACCATCCCAAAGCCTCATCCCACCACTGGGAAATGGAGCAGATCCCCAAGGAGCAGACACGCAGCACATGGCAGCACCAGCTCGGTCCCTCCCGCAGGCCTCTGCTTCCCCCACGTTGTAAAGTGGAGATTTACAAGTGGCCTCAAGTGCCAAAGGAGCCGAGATCAGGAGCAGCCTTTATGGAGCCTCATTAGGGGCTGCAGCTATGCTGGGAATGTCGCAGCTAATTACAGCCCTGGGGCTCGAGGGGACAGGGTGGGCTCGGGGCTCATGGGGCTGGGAGCAAGGGAATACTCTGGAACCAGGCACAAGGATGTGGCTTCTGCTCTGGGTCAGCTGGGTCCCAGGCCCTGCCACCACGGCTCCATGGACATTGGCCGTGTTCCTGCTCCAGCCGAGGTCCTCCAGCACATGAGGAAATGCTGCTCCCCCCTCGTACCCCATCCCTTCATCCATCATGGCATCCATCCCTGGCAGGGTTGGAGGCCAGGTTGGACACAGGGGCTTGGAGCAAGCTGCTCTAGTGGAAGCTGTCCCTGCCTGTGGCAGAGGTTGGAACTGGACAAGCTTTAAGGTGCTTCCCAACTCAACCCAGGCTGGGATCTGACGATTTGCATCCCACTGGAGCCCCGAGGCCATGGACACAGCACCTGGAGATCGGCCTCGCCTTGGAGAAGCAGTTTTATTATGAAACCAAGAACAAGAGGCCACAAATGTGGAACCAGCGGCAAGGAGCTCATGAGCCCATAGAAAATGCTTCGTACAAAACCTGACATAGAAACCCAGCGGCACCTCGGGAACATTCCCACATGCATTTGAGTCACACAGCAGTGAGAGACCCGGAGCTGCTCACGGGGAAGGGAAGGGGTGGCTGAGGGCTGCTTTGAGTCACTGGGGGTCAACGGGAACCCAACAGAGGCAGTTTGAAGGCTTCTAGATTAAAAAAACAGGATCTATTGCTTGTTGAGGACCAGGAATGAGCCTCCAGATGCTCCCCCGGTGTCCCCAGTGCTGCTCTGGAGCACAGACAAGGTGAACATCGCACTGGGGAGAGGTTATGGTCAGAACTAAGAATCCTGAAGCATCGGTGTTGGGACAAGGGTGGGATTCCAGCCATGGCACCCGTCTGGAATCCAGGCAGGGAGATGGTTGAGGACAGAAACATGTCCCTGAGGAGCCTATGAAACCCCGATGGACCTGAGCAGGGAGAGGATCCATTTGCGAACCATTTGCTCCAGCAGTTCCAGCTCTAATTCCCATCGGCCTCACTGGGGAGGAACCAGCCACCGGCTGCATCCATGGCTGGAAACGGGAGACAAGCTGCTTGAGGAACCCTCCTTCCGGAGGCTGTGCCAGGGCAGGAGAGCAGAGCTCAGCACAGGACGGGGGGCACGAAGCTGCTCTGTGTCCCGGCTGCCGAGGAGGGCCCTGGCACTGAGTTGGGAAGCGGGTTCTTCTTTCTGCTCAACTCTCCTTCACCTTGAACTCGGAAGTGTAGGAAACCACTAAGGACACAATGGAACAGCTATGGGGGATTCCCTGCCTACTCCTCGCTAAAGCCTTGACCAACAGTGGGGGAATGTGAGGAAGGGGGAGGAAGAGTGAGGAGGAGGAGGGTGCAAGGCTCAGACGATCCCGAAGCGCTCCGCTCTTTTCCTCTTCTTTGCCTGCCAAGAGGAATGGCAAGGGAAAAGTAGGAATCAGAACTAAGCAGAGACTCAACCAAGCAAATCCTGCCCGGAACTCAATGGGAAACTATGAGGAGTTCGGTGCTTGGGAATAACGCTGGTGCCAGCGGCACAGGGAGCCCCAGGATTTGGGTCTATCACTGGGACAGAGGATCCCTGAAGCAGAGCTGCAGGAACAGGCACCGGGAAGGGACTGGCCTGGGAACAAAGCGGCTTCAGAAGCTGGGAAGTGCAGGCAGGCGGTGGGGAGGTGGGAAATGGAAAAGGGCAAAGGGTTAACACTGCCCTATTCATGGGGAAGGTGAGAGGGACGCACTAAACCACATGAAATACACCGTGGCCTCACTCCACTTCGCCCACAGCCCAGAACCGAAGGCCGTATAAATCTTCATCTCCAGCAGGGGAACAGCCCAGGGCAGCAGAAGCCTCAGTCAAGAGCCTCTGGGGGAAAGGTGCATTTGAGTGCACGCAATGCCACTGAAAAGACCTTTTTGTTCCAGGCACAACCTCCAGTGACCAAAGGAGAAGCATGGAAACCTTCGCCTGCCTGCCCCTGGCGCAGGCTGGGAGTGCCACGCTGCTGTAAACCCAGCCTGGCTCTGCACACCAAGTGCCTCAAATCCCATTGGAAGTGTTGAGGTGGCTTTTAGGGACCCTGTTCACCTCTACTGAGCCCATCTAGGTGGAGACACGGGGAGGCCCCAGCCTGGGGGAGTCCCATTGTCTGTCTTTACGTGGTGCTCCCAAGCCAGCCTCATCGCGAGCTACTGTGCTGAAGCTCTGGCAACCAGGAGCAGTTTGAAGCCACCCCTGGCAGCTTTTACCTCTGTGTCCTCTGTGGCTCCAGTTCCAGCCGAACTTGTCACAATGCCAAACCGCTCCTTCCTCTTTTTCAGCTTCTCGTCCTCTTCACTCTGGCACAAAGAACCAAGGTTTAGAGTGTGAGCAGTGTGCAGGCTGCTCGCTGCATGGGGAATCCTGCTCCTCCTGCCCCTGTTTGCAACCAGAGCCCCAGCACAACCTCCTCAAGACATCTCCCACATCCCCAGAGCACTGCGGTCCATCTGCTTGGAACCCCCCCCCCCCCCAATGCCCTGAGCACAAGTGAGGGTGGCAGGAGAAGGACAGGAAGGAAAAAGGAGGAACACCCCCCTCCATCCTGCATCCAGCTTGGGGGCAGCACAAGAGGGATGTGGAGCTTCTGCGAGGGCTGGAGCAGCTCTGCTCTGAAGCCAGGCTGAGAGACCTGGCCTGGGGCAGCCTGGAGAAGGCTCCTTAATGGGAGACCTTAGAGCAACTCCAATGCCTGAAGGGGCTGCAGGAAACGTGGAGAGGGGCTTTGGAGAAGGGATGTAAGCACAGGCCAAGCGGAATGGCTTTAACCTGCCAGAGGGGGGCTAAGATGAGCTCTTAGGCAGAAGCTCTTCCCTGGGAGGACGCTGAGGCACTGGCCCAGGGTGCCCAGAGCTGTGTATGCCTCATCCCTGGCAGTGCTCAGGAGGATGAGGGGCTCCTAGGGGTCTGCGGGGTTACTTCCCTTTGGGGTCCCCCCCCCGTGCTCCAGCAGCATGGCCTCAGCAAGCTCTCACTTGACCCCTTGCATGCCGGTGTCAGCCGCCAACAGGGGTATAATGAACTGCACTGCATCCCCAGGCTCCCGCTGACAGCGCTTGATTCATGGGGTGCTGGAACCCAGCTGAGGACCATGACCCCTCTCTCCCCCCCCGCCACATCCATCAGGCCTGGCAGCACCCAGCTCTGTGGCAAAAGCTGCCCTGGCTGCTGGGGGGGCACATTTAGCCCTGAACCTTGCCTTTTCTCACCTTGTTCCCTTCACCCTCGCCCCACAATGGGTGTTTGTGGGGTTTGTCGACAAACGGGGTGAGGGAAAGAGGAGGGGAATGAACCCTCCTGAAGGTGCCACTGCTGGACGTGAAGCCTTTCCTGCAAGGCAGGAAAACAAGGGGGTGCTCCCAGAAGCTGTGTGTGAGCCCTGCGGGACCAGGGGGGGTCAATAACAGCATCCACCATCACTGGAATGCCTGGGGATTTGCTGCTTCTCTGAGAGACCATGGAATGGGTTGGGCTGGAAGGGATCTGAAAGCTCCTCCAGCTCCAGCCCCTGCCATGGGCAGGAACCCCTTCTACTGGAGCAGGGTGCTCCAAGGCTGTGTCCAGCCTGGCCTTGAGCACTGTCAGGGATGGGGCAGACACAGCTCCTCTGGGCACCCTGTGCCAGTGCTCAGCACCCTCACAGGGAAGAGCTGCTGCCTCAGAGCTCATCCCAGTCTCCTCTCTGGCAGGTTAAAGCGATTCTGCTCGTCCTGTTCCTACACCTCTTGTCCAAAGCCGCTCTCCAGGTCTGTTGTAGCCCCTGTAGACACTGGAGCTGCTTATTCTCAACAGATCCATTCAAACCCTGGATCTTGCTTCTCTCCTGGGGCCAGAAGAGTTAATGCCAAAAGGCATTAACTGCAGTTTTCATGGTGTACACCAGGCTCTGACACTCACAGCGCAGATCCAGCTCTAGCACCACTGCTTACCTCCACGCCCCACACACAACCTCAGGGACAGAGCTCAGCGTCAATGCTCTGCTTGATTCAGGACCACACTTGGATGCAGGGGAAGTGTCCAGAGAGTGGACAGAAGTTGATGCTGGGTTATCAAAAAAGCATCTCCCATGTGTGGTGCTGGGGCAGGAGCAGGATGAGCTTCTCAGAACCATTCACGATGTGAGGCTGAGCTCCGTGAGCCCCCATGAGACCAAGCTCCATGTTGGGCCGCACGGCAGATCCTCTGCAGATGAAAGCATCCCCAGAAGGACACAGCTCTGGGTTTGCAGCTGAAGCCCAGCTCCTCATCCCAAACGCAGATGTACACATGAGCCTCTGTATCCATGCCCTTGGAAGGCAAAGGGTGGGCGTCTGCATGTGCGGATGCAGCCGGAGCCTTCTAGTGGCCTGCCCGTGATGGATGGCAGGATGAAAAGCAGGGCCCTGAGGCTTTCAGGCATCAGGAGATTAATGATGACATGGCCTTGACCTCCCAAAGGTAAAGGCTATGGAAAACTCAAGGGGCAGCAGCCTCCCACCCTGTGCCCAGGGCTGAGTGACAGTCTCCCATGGGGCGGGCTGTGCAGCTGCATTTGTGCCTTTGTGCGGCTCCTGGGACACCTGGGGCTGCTCCACATGCTCCCGCCTCTGCCATGGTGGGTCCTCACTCATCTCCAGCACAGGAGCCCTGTCTGCTCCACCCCAAGCCACACAGGGCTGAGCCAGCAATGCTCCGACAGCAGCACGGGCTTCCAGCCGGGATGTGGGGCTGGGCCCATGGCATACACACTGGGACTGAGCCACCAGCATCCTCCAAGCGACTGCAACACAAGGCCCCTGCTCAGGTGAGATACACCCAGTGATAAACCCTTCTGGAAGCACTGCGATGAGCCTCACGCAAGAGGAGAGCCCAGCATGAGTCATGGAAGATCTTGACCTGCACAAGTCAATGGGAAACCTGAGAAGTTGCTCAAGGCCCCTCAATGTCCGCACTCACACCCATGTCCCCTGCATGGTGCAGGGCTGGTCCCCAGCTGCTTCCCTGGACAAAGTCACCATCTCTGCAACACAGGCCAAGGGAAACAGGCAGTCCTGAGCCAGCTCGGAGACCCTTCTCCCAACACCCATCCTGGAAAACAGCTTGGGAAGATCAAATCCCACTCAACTGCAGCATTTTCCAGTGATGGCAGCTACTGGGGCTGAGCTTTCCCAGTGTGGAGACCCCAGAGGGGCTCTGTGGGGAGGAGGACCAGAAAGCTCTGTTTGGGAGCAAGAGACGCGGCTTGAGGCGGGAGGAAGCAGAGTTAAAGCCACTTGGCAGAGCCAGAGTCCAGCTGCTCTGAGATGGGTGATGACGGAACATCATTGAATTGCACATGAGCCCCAGAACCCAAACCTAAATCAAGCCATTCTATTTAAGACTGAGGCCCGCAGCACCCCAGGGCGAGGTTAACCCTTCCCTGCAAGGCACCAGGATGAGCCCACAGGATCCTGCTATGAGGAGATAAAGCTGAAGGAGGTTGGTAGAACGAAAGAACTCTAAGGGAAAAATGCGGCTGCTGCAAGGGCTGCGGGGCACAGTGCAGAGGACACCAGAGCCATGGACAGTCATTCCCCGCGGGATGGCTGGGGTGGGAAGCTCCAGAGCAGCAAGACAAGAGGGACATTGAGCTGCTGGAGCGAGGCCAGAGGAGGCCATGGAGCTGCTGTGAGGCCTGAGGCAGCTCTGCTCTGGAGCCAGGCTGGGAGAGCTGGGCTGGGGCAGCCTGGAGAAGGCTCCTTAATGGGAGATCTCTGCAGGAAACCTGGAGGGGCTTTGGAGAAGGGATGTAGGGACAGGACATGCGGAATGGCTTTAACCTGCCAGAGGGGGACTGAGATGAGCTCTGAGGCAGCAGCTCTTCCCTGTGAGGGTGCTGAGGTGCTGGCACAGGGTGCCCAGAGGAGCTGTGTCTGCCCCATCCCTGGCTTGGAGCTGCTCCAGTGGAAGCGGTCCCTGCCTGTGGCAGGGGTTGGAGCTGGAGGAACTTTCAGGTCCCTTCCAACCCAAACCAAGCTGGGATTTTACACTGCAGCTCCTGACCTGGTGCCACATCCCTGCAGAGCCCAGCGCTGCCAGTGGATGCGAACCCACTGCGTCTTCCGAGAGTTGTTCCAATCATCCTAAGAGGATTTACAGGGACAGGAGGGCTCCTGCCTGGCCGCGCACCCCCGTGTGCCCTGCAAGGGGCTGGCACTGCTGTCACATTTGTCCCTACTGCCAGAGCAGGGGTAAGGGGAAACCTGACTTTGTTCCTCAGGCCTGGAGAGAGCTGGTGTTGCAGTTCCCATTCTTCCCCAGCCTCTCTTCCAAATTCCTGCAGCCAAATGGTTTGAGCCCCTGAATGGGATATAATGACATCATTGACTGAATCAGAATGGGGGGGGGGGAGCGGGGAAAAGATGTATTTGTGTTAGGGACAAAAGCCAAGTTCTGTTTCACAGCGGGGCCTGTGAAGGCCCATTGGTGTGGGCAGAGGGAGGTCACGGTCCCCCCGGAGCTCTGCCTGGGACATGGGGCCTGTTGGACAGCACCACGGGGTTACCTCCAAGTGAAGACACCACCCAGCACCCACTGGGAACAGAACGGAAGCCACAGCCTTATCTGCTGCAGGGAGGTGTCAGCACATTCTCATGTGCCCAAGCACAAGGCTCTGGGCTTGCAGCGCTGCTGTGGTAAAGCCCCCACTGTGGCCACAGCTATTCTTCACCTTGTCACTTCCCATTATACCAAAGCAACAGCCCACAGCCAGCAGCTCCACTTGGGAAAGGGGACACAGCACTGCAGGGGCTGCAGCACCCAACTGCAGTGAGCCCATGCCCTGTACATGGCTCTTGCCTGGTGCTGTGAAGCTCCTTGAGGCCAAGGTGAGGGGGGATTCTCCCCCTCTGTTCTGGTGGGCTCTCCTTGTGGGTGCTGGGAATGGCAGAGGACTGATCCAGAAGCTGGAAGGCAAACAATTCAGCTGATTGTTTCCTTGTGCTCATTTAGCTGTTTTGTACACATGGGCTCTGCTGGTCCAGTGCCCCAAGCTCCTCCAGCACCTCCATGGATCTCACATCCTCATTAACCAGGATTCATCTGGCACAAAGCTGCCAGCAGGGCTGGCGGAGAACATGAACTCCTGCTGAAGCCCATAGCTCAAGGGGACATTCGAGGGTCCTGTGCTGCTGCTGCTTGGGACACAGCATCCTTTGTTCCCCCCCAAGCTCCAAGTGGGATTCCCAGCCTGGAGCAACGTCACCTCCTGCTCCTAATCTGAGTGGCCAGGGTTTAATCCACTAATTGCCCCCCAGGCTCCACTAAAGAGGAGATGGAAGAGCCAATTATTTCACTCATCTGCTGGCTGGGGAAAGGTGTTTGCTAATGGAACACAAAGGTGGCCAATGGGGCCTTTGTGTCAGGACAGGGCCTCCCACTGCCCGCTGGGTGCCAGCACTTCCCAGCAGGAGACTTCCAATGGGCAAAGCACTCGCAGCAGCTCCCTTCACAGCATCAACCCAAGAAGCAGCCGATGGAGAGCGACCATTCACAGGCACTGGGGAGGGGGGAGGTTAAGTACAAGGAACAGGAGTCAAAGGGTGGTGGTGGAAGGGCAGTGTATGGGTGCTGGAACACAAAGCCAAACGGGAAAGGAACCCTCACTTGATTTAGCTTGAAGATGCAGCTAATGGCCCCGTGGTGCCTGGAGACAAGGGAGCACCTGCCTCCCATATCCCCATCCTATCCTGAATCCCTTTGGAAGGGCACTTTCAACTTGAAAGACTCCCAGCCCAGGGTGCTGAGGGGGAGAGGGGGGGGTGTCCAAGCTCCACAGGAGTTCACAGGTGCTGAAATCCTCCCCCTCCCCTTCCTATTCCTGCTGCATGGATCCAGGAGCAGCTCCGCAGAGACAATGGCTGATTGTAAACTTGGGGCTGGAGGAAAACCTGCCGAGACGCGTGTAAACAGTGCTGGGCTCCCGCAGGCCCGGCAGCCATAAAGAACACCCAGGTGGGAAGCACAATGCCAGCAGCTAATTAAAGAGCTCAGGCACATTCCTGTTGGGAATGTGGAGCGCATTCCACTCAGTGGGAAAAGCCCCTTGGAAGCCTGAACTCAGCTTCCCAGGGGAGCAAACAAAAAGGAGCCATGGGGAGGTGAGGCCAAGGGAGGACAAAGCCCACATTGGGTCACCTGGAGCCTGAAGCCACCAACTCCTGACCCTGGGCCAGGAGCTCCCAGTGAGGAACTGGTTTGGGAACATGGCCCAGGCTGGGAAGCTGATTCCTTATGTAAGTGCTATGTGGCTTTCTTCAGCTTTAGCCCCACAGCCCTGCAGCTCGGGAAGGCCACGGTCATAAAGGCTGACAAGGAATTGATTCCTTCTGAAAAATTGAAGCTCCCAGGGACAGCGGTAATGGTGCTGGAGCAGGCTCTTGCCCTCAGCTCCACACATCCCGGCTTTAATGGCTCCTTCGCCCACCCACAGAGGCCAGGAGCCAATGGGGGAACAGAGACCTCCAATGCCAGAGATGTTCCCCATGAGGATGCTCAAAGCCAGAGGGATAACAGCAGGATGTGGAGAACCAGCAAACCAGGTCAAATCCCACCCCAGCCCCCTACCCCCAGGAGGGCTGGAGCTTATTTCATAGGGATGGAGGAGGATGAACTCTCACCCACACCAGAGAGGTCTCCATGCCAACAGCATCCAGCTCTTCCAGCTGGACAATCCCCTTCCATCAGCACAGGATCAGCAGGCAGGGCACAGAAGGGTTGGGATGGGTTTGTTCAGGAAGCACACGGGGCACTGGATCCACGTCCAATCGACTGACCTTTTTTACATCCTCAGTTCATCCTGTTTGCTACAAAACAGAGGGGAGGGATCCCAGGGATCCCATCCATCTACAGTGGAGCTCCCCAGCTCCATTCCCAGCAGGAGCTGCTTTGAGAACCAGAGGGGGGTTATGCTCAGAGCTGGGGGACAGTTCTCCCCCTTGGAAAAAAAGTCAGCGGTTTTGGGAGCAAATCCATCTCTTGCAAAGTTCATCTCACCTCTACTTCCAAGAGTTATTCCCTATCATCTCCAGTGGGAGACACCCCAAACCTGCTGCATGGCACCTCTGCCCAGCCAAAACTGGGGAGAACAATTGGGAAGCTCCACAGCTCCAGCAGGAGTCACAGGCACAATGGAAGGGACGGAACGAGCATTGGGATAGGAGATGGAGAACCTCAACCAGCACGTCTGGGTGCTCTGGAAGGGCAGAGACCTGGACTTACCTTCTTGGAGAGCGAAGAGACATTCAACCCAAACCTCTGAGCCCTTTCCTTCAACTTATCCATGTTTACCTGCAAAGACACAGGAAACAAGTCACCTTTCTCTTCCAAACCCACCAGCACTCAGGTTCCAGAGGGAGCTTCCTGTGCCAGCCCTTATCCCTAAGGAACACAGGCTTCCAGGGATGAGCCCTCCCCAGCATGTGGTGCTCTGCAGAGTCTCCAGCACTGACACAAAACGGTGGCTACCACATCCCAGCTCAACCCTGTGCCCTCATCTGCAGCCGAGGAGCATGGAAATGGGACAGGAACCCTTCATGCTCCCAGAGGATGGGGACCCCTCTTTCAACACATGCCAAGAGCCTGACCAGCAGCAACTCAAGGACAAGAAAATTCCTTACCGTGGGTTTGCTGTCTGAAGAGAGGCCTGAAAGGAAGAGACAAGAAAAGGGAAAACCCAGTTAGAGAACAACCATCAGGAGCAGGATCTTACCGACAAGGAGGCAAGGAAAAGTCCCACCAGGGACTTAGGAACTGATTTTCCCACCTTCTCTCTCTGTTCCGACACAATGAGTCTCCCAGTTCCTATTCCAGCTCCTTCATTCACAATCTGTCACGACCCCACCTTGCTAAGACACCACTGGCAACAGGACCTGGTCACTTATGAAGCCAAAGGACACTGCTCGAGGACCCTACATGGACACCTTGTGTCCTCCAGCTGAGCTTTGGAATGGGGACACAGTGAGGAAGTGTCTGAACTACCAAGGGAACAACGTGTGGCCTCCCTTCCCAATCTCACAGTGCCCACCTGAAGCTCCTGGGCAGGAAAAGTGAGTGTTTAAACCCAGAGTTATCCCACCAGCACTGTTCTGCCCCCCAGGAACAACGACTGCACCAGGGCACTCCAAGGACTCGTTCTGCTTCACCCCCTCACCTTTTGTGGACACCATGGCCAAACCAAACCTGTCAAAGGCAAACAAGAGCTGTCAGAGCAGGGTTAGCCCCAAGGCCCTCCCTGCAGGTGCTTCCCATGAAGAAAACTGGGTTGGGGGCAAGACTAACTGGAACCCAGCGTTCCTGACTGCAGGCAGCACTGCAGTAATTTCAGTTTCCCTCCAAACCCCCCCCCCCCCGAGTGCAGGAACAGCAGTGGGATCACTGGCACATCCCCATTCACTTGCTGGAGTCCCCCCAGCCCACACCCCCAACCACTAGAGCCTGGGGGGATTTGGGAGCACCCACCGTGCTGCCCGAGCTGCCTTCTTGCTCTCCAGGCTGACAGGCACATTGAAGCGCTCGGCTCTCTTCTGCATGCGCTGGAGGGAGAGAAAGGAACCACCTGAGGAGAAGCCATGACAGGCAGGGCTCAGGGAGGAGGCTCTGCAGGTGGAGAAGTCAACACCCCAACGGGTGTTGCTGGACCGGCAGCACAGAGACTGCAATGGGGGAATGCTCCCCTGCAGCCCCAGGTGATGGGAGATATGCTGCAGGGACCTTCTCCCCCCTTCAAGAGCCACCCCAGGACCAGGGCTTGACCAAAAGGAGCTTTAATAAACATCAGCCTAATAACAACTGAGAGGCAAAGAGGGATTCCTTTCCTTCCTTCCCCTTTAAAGGCCAAAGGAACATGCTGGGAAAGGGGATGGAGGTGTTGCTTGCCCCAGCCTCGAGAGCACAGTTTAGCCTTAGTGCTGTAATTCCAGGTGAATTTTGGCTCTGGAGAAAGCCCCAGGTGTGGAGGAGAAGGAAAAAGCTTGGAAACTTTGGAAGCTCAAGGGTTTGCACTTCCAAGTGTTAAATCCCCTTAAAGGCTTAAGGGAAATAGTTCACATTTCATTCCAAGCTAAGAGCCTAGCAGCGTGTTTGGGGTTAGAGAAACAGAGCTTAGTAATGAAAACATTGACTTTAGCCATGAGCCCAGTAAGGAGCAGGACAAACATCCCCATTGGAATGGCAGTGCTTGGAAAAGATGGAGCAGGACCAGGGCTCCCACCCGGCAGCACCAGCTGGGACAGGAGAATGTAGCACCCGGATTGCAGGTTCCTTATTCTTTGGGACATAGTGAAGAACAGCCCTGAGGAATACCTGAAGGAGCAGCAAAAGACCATGGATCACAGAATCATGGAATAAATTGCATCAGAAAAAGACCTTAAAGCTCCTCCTGCTTCAACCCCTGCCATGGGCAGCGACCCCTTCCACTACAGCAGGCTGCTCTGAGCCCTATCCAGCCTGGCCTTGAGCACTGCCAGGGATGGGGAACTATCCCCAGCACCCCTTTGCCAAGCCGTGGGGTGATCCACACTCAGCAGCAAACCCAAGCCTGGGAGCAGCCCAGGCAGGGCCTGGACCACACCCAAGAGCCCGATGGGAGCTCCTGCCCTGAGGGCAGCACCACAGGGGCCACGGAGCCTCCATCCATACCCCCCCCCCCCCGCGGTCCCCCCCTGCTCCCTCCTAATCCTCTGCTTGCGCCATCCCGTTGCCGTGGAAATGGTCGTGGCCCAAAGAGGAGATGAAAAGGCTGAGTGGTGCTGAGCAGCAGGGAGCCCAAACTTGCGTTTGCACAGGGGAACAGGAGCCAGCAAGGGGGGGACAGGAATGGAGAACCATGGGCAGACTCCCTGAACTCCAAGTTTTCCCAGAGAAATCGCTGCTTGCTTGCAATGGCAAAGGCAGGGCAGATGGTGGGATGATCCCTCAGCTCAGAGTGGATCCCCCCCTCAAATGTATCCTCACCAAAGCTTTGTGGCTGCAGTGAGCCACAGAGAGGGAATAACAGCCTGGAATGACTGAAACTGTGACATTGGGATACTGAAGGAGGGTCATGGGGTTGGTGGTGGAAAGAAGAGTTAAGGGACAAGGGAGAAGAATGTTCCCAAGAGCTAAAGGAATCTACTAGAGGGTCCCTCAGCCAGCAGCACATCAATCCCAAGGGAAAAGCAAGCAGGTATCCTATGGGGATGCTGACACTGCCTCAACTACACCCAGGAAATGGAGGAAGTGAGGAAGAGAACAGAGGAGGGATCTCACCTCCATCTGCGAGATCACTGACGTGATCTTCACCACCTTCTTCTCTGTGATCCTGCAGAGATGGGAAAGGGACCAACAGGTCACAATGGGTCCTCCTCCCACCCAGCACCACCACCAGCATCCTTGCCCCGGGGCTGAACACCCCGCTGCCAGGGTGAAGGGTGAGCCATAGAGCAGGGATGAGCCCCACCAGTGCCTCAAGTGCTCTCAAGGCCCTCTGCCAAAAGGAAGAAGGGACAAGCCACGGGACCCAGTCGTGCCCACCACTCTTCAATGCATGAATGGTCAGAATCAACCAGGCTGGAAAAGAGCTTTAAGCTCATCCAGTCCAACCAGTCCCAGCAGTGTTAAGACCATTACTAACCCATGGCATTGAGGGGGTCGCTACACCGTGCGTGAGCACTTCCAGGGATGGTGACTCCACTACTGCCCTGTTCCAGTAGGGAAGGAATTGTTCCTCATGTCCACCTAAGCCACCCCTGGTGCAGCGTAAGGCCGTTTCCCCTTGTCTCATCCTTTGGGAGCTGTGACCTGGCCCCATCCTCCTGTCAGAGCATGGGGGGTGCTCAGGTCCTCCCTGCTCTGAAGTTCTGGGGTTCAGGGAGGTCTCTCTCAGCCTTGGGCTCTGACAGGGAACATTCAGCTCCGGAGCCCCCTTTGGAGCCCTCCCACACAAAGGCTTCTTGTGTTCCAGCTTCGGGGCAGCGGCAGTCACACACAAAGCCCCGGGGCCGGCAGAATGGAGAGGGCGTGCTCCAGAGCCCTGCTCCCAAAACACAGCCTGGGCTCCGGGGGGGGGGGGGGGGGGGGGAAAAAAA
>JASSUY010023367.1:3943-17232 GCA_032466535.1 Forpus xanthops
TTCCAACAGTTCCATGTCCTTTTTATGTTGAGGACACCAGAACTGCACACAATACTCCAAGTGAGGTCACACAAGAGTAGAGTAGAGGGGCAGGATCACCTCCCTTGACCTGCTGGTCATGTCCCTTTTGATACAGCCCAGGATACAGTTGGCTTTCTGGGCTGCAAGAGCACACTTTTGGCTCATGTTAAGTTTCTCATTGGCCAACACCACCAAGTCCTTCTCTGCAGGGCTGCTCAGAATCTCTTCTCTGGCTAACCTGTAGTTGTGCCTCAGAACAGAGGATACAATACAGCACATTCAGCAGTACCCTACATCTGATGTCAGAAGTTCCACCTCATCCACTTCAGATATCCTTGTGATCACCAAGGAGTTTTTTGTATCTTACAGTAAAACGTAACAATCTACGCTCTTCATCTTATCTTTGCTGCTTCAGAGAAATAAATGTAAAGCCAAACCAAATACAGGAGGGATGGAGACTTCTTTTTGTCCCCACAGCAGCCAGCAAAAACCAAGGCATGGAGTTATTGAAACATCCTGAAACCACAAAAACTAGCAAATCAGCTTGCTTACCTATTCATCTGGGGATACTGCTGTGCCAATTGAGACAAGGGGGGCACAAAATCACAAAATGAAATATATAAACCTTTAGAATCAATTTTAAGTAATATTCTTATGGCTTTGTAATATTAGCAATGGAAAATTGCTGAGGTGCATGATTTACAGAAAAAAAAAAATACAGTACAGCTAGAGCACATACAGAGAATTCTTGTATAAGATAACCCCTTGCAGTTTTAGGCCTTTATGACCTTAGTACAAAATGAGTGTAAGGAAAACAGGCTAGAAGAAGAGGATATAAGGCTGGAATGGCAGGGGCCCAGGATGGGCTGCAGCTAAACTAACTGGTAAGAAGGACAGGATGATTGTTATGTCTATGGTGTTAACAAGCCAGTTAAGCTGGTATAAGTGTCTACTGCCTGTGCTTTGAAGGCTGCCAGAAGTGATGAAGACTGTTGGAAGAAGTAAACGACCCTCAGAGACCACCACCAAATTTTTGTAGGCATGGGGGGAACTTTCTGGAAAATTATATAACCCATACGTAGCCTCATGAATATGTATATATGTATGCCCAGTGGCTATATAAGGACGGCTTGTGTGACAATGCAGGGACACGCACTGAGGAGCTATCCCCCATGTTTCCTGGCACCTCAATAAAGAGTATCTGCTTGTCAACTTAAAACTTCATTGGCAAGTTTGCTCATGGAGCTTTCCCCAAATCACAACTTACACAATAAATCCAACTTCTAAATGGAAATAGACGATTAAATAAAAAAGAGAAAGAGGACAATCATACATAATTCCTCTGAGGTAGAGTTTGTTTCGTTAAGATTTGTCTCTATAAACCAGCAAACATAACTGTTCAAAATTTGTTTTGCTCTGCACAGAACCAAAATGTTACCAGAGCTGTTCAAGCTACAGGCATGAGACATATGACCTCATTTCAAAGGCTCAGCAAAGTGATGTGTCTGGGATTCAAATCGTTCAGGATTCGCACAACAACAAACAGCTTATGCAGAACCTTCTCAGCAAGCAGAACTGACTGCTGTGTGAATCCAGTTGGATTAAATGATCTTAGAAGTGGAAGTTTTCATTCGTATATATTCCTGGCAATACAACAGGATTACCTTTTCTTACCGAGTCTGAAAGACTCTGTTATAGTTGCATACCAACAGCAATTACTAAATTGTTCCAAATTGATCCAGGTAACCTCAATCTGAAATTCACATTCTGAAAATAATGTATTTGCATATAGACAAACAAAGCAAATACTTGTTGTGGAGAAATACAAACAATTACTTGTGTAGCAGCTGTGATGCCAAGTGATTCTTAAAACCAAATGAGGTTTAGGATAAATTAGGTGCTTTTATAAACTGTCTTTATCCAAAATTGAGGCAGGGACCCAAACAGAAGGGGTTTATGTCTCATTTAAGAATCTTCTTTAAAAAAGACTCCAGTAAGTATTGCCCAGTCATTCTACCTGACTAATGGCACAATCATGAGTACTTAATATTTTGCAAATCAGTAATTAGGATTTTTTTTTTCACATACTAGGCCTGCTATAGATAGCTATTTTTCACCTGTATTAAAAATTAACTAGTACTTCATTTCTGTTGCAGTTTAACCTTGCATGTCACAAAACGCCACACAGCCTCCCTTGTGGCAGGGCAGTGTAAGAAGCTGGTGCCCTTGACTTGGTACAATAACTAAAATATAGGTATATTATCGACATTATTGTCATCCTAAATCCAACACACAGCACTCTACCTGCTACTGGGAAGAAAATCAAATCTATCCCAGCCGTAACAAGGACAATTCTGTACCAGCTGCTGAGAAGAAAATTAAATCGATCCCAGCAAAAAACAGGGCAATTCTGTAAGTTTATTTTCTTCAAAGGAAGTAAATGGAGCATACAGAATTACCCCAAATCTACATTATCATCATCGTTCCATCCTAAAATAACAGCCTGACACAAAAAATGTATCACTCTTCACTGGGCTAGCAAGCTTTCAAACTAAACAAATTCACCTTAATAAAATGAGGAAAGTGCATACTGCCTATTTGAATAAGATATATTTAAAACAACAAAATGTGAGGTGTCTCTGCCCCTGGCTAGGGGGTTGGAACTAGATGATCTTAAGGTCCTTTCCAACCCTAACTAGTCTATGATTCTACTAGACTTATGCTTTTAAATGAAATTTTACTGTGTTTTTTCTACTCCTTCCAAAAACAGTTGGAGGGAATCTGCCTAGCGATCTCTAGAGTACTACATGAAAACAAGTGCCTAAAGCTAAACTGATCCAACAAGATCAAAGAGCAAGAAGCTGTTTCTGAGCTACTGTTGTCTAGTCAAGCTCAAAAATATGTGAGGAGTCGAGGAGGGGAAAGACAATTCGAACAAAACTTGGTAAAAAATCTCCTTGGTAAAGGAGTCGCAGTCAACTACACAACAAGTTGGTTCATTTGGAGTTTACAATGAAATAATAGAGAATTATTATTTCCATGCTCACAGAAAATTCTCTCTCTGATATGAACATGGTTTGTTCTTGTAAACAGTTTAGGGTCTCTGAACAGTGTCAAGTCTGATTTGCTTTGATTCCCTGGTACTCCTCTTGACCTTTTAGTGTGACAAGTATAATATGGTGGATCTTTTTCTAGTCTTAATGTTTTTAAGTTGCTTTTTTCACATTGCATAGTACTTTCTGAAGGAGATTTCAGAATTTTATGTAATTTTAATGTCTAAAATCACCTTTGCTTCCCTCTTCTGTTTTCGGTAAACTGGATTATTTTTAAAATTCAAGTAAGGCAATCCAAAGCCATGTGTTAATTGGCTTTTGAACAGCCTTGCTCTCTTTGACCACCTCCTACCATAAAGATTCAGGAAGATTTGAAAAGTGAGGTCATTATACTTTTTTATTTGTTAAAACATGCTGTCCTGGTTTAAGGCCCTCAGCCGTTCACACACTCACTCCCTCCTCTTTCTTCCTCCTGTCCCAGGGGTATGGAGAGGAGAATCGAAAGAAAGCAACTCCCACACATTGAGATAAGAACAGTTTAGTAACTGAAGTATAACACAAACCGCTACTGCTGTCACCAAGAATAAGAATGAGAAGAGAAATACAAGGAAAGAGAATACAACTGCTCACCACCTATATATCCTGCTCAACCCAGCAGTGCACCCCCCACCCTTCTGGGTCTCTGCCCTGCATTTTTACATCCTGGGCATGACGTGCTGTGGTATGGAATACCTCTTTGGTCAGTTTGGGTCAGGTGTTCTGTCTCTACTTCCTCACGGCTTCCCCTCCTCCCTGCCAGAGCATGAGTCTCAGAAAGTCCTTGGTCAGACAAAACAGTAACTGAAAACACTGGTGTTATCAGTGATTCTCCCAGGCCCAAAATCAAAAACACAGCACTGCACCAGCTACCAAGGAGAAAAATGACTGCTACTGCTGAACCCAGGACACATGCTCACTCAAAAAAACCTCAGTACAACAGGGAACACAAGGAAAACACTACACCAGCCATAATGGAGTTTTACAGGTGATTCCTAGAGATTTCTCTTGGTGACTCCAGATTTCTCAAAATCACTAAATTATTGTTTTCAGTAAACAAGTTTCAAGAGCTAATGATGAAATAAAAAAGGACCTTTTTCTTTGATGGGCACAAAACTAAAAGAAACTTGGGAGAAGACAGAAAAAGTAAAGTAATGCTTAATTTTAGGTTGGGGATTGGTAACTGAAAAACTTTTTTTTTTCCAATTGCAGCTTAATAAATGTTGATATTTAAATTAAATTATATCCCAATTGAGCTTGTATTAAATTGAACTTGTTAATAAATCCATTCTTTGTAACACTGGAAACTGCCTTGCTACATATAAGGCTGCACTCTTGGGAAGCAGAAGGGCAAGCATGGAAGAGGAGACATTCCTCAGACAAAAATTAAATTAAACTTCCAGCAGTGATTACAAAGTAATGAGGAAAAATCAAATAATTATATAGCATTTGAGTAATACAGGGAGCTATCTACATCATCATCTTCAGGCTATTTTAGTCAACCAGACACTGGCATGTCAATCAAAGACCAGAATTAGGATTTCTAGAACTCTATTGATAGAAGTAGATGTTTCCTTGGGATACTGCTAGCAGTAATGCAGAAAGCGTTTTACTAAAATGTGTGTCACAGTTTTTCCCAAGATTTTCTTTTGCCAGTCTGCAATTCCCCATTAGCAAATTTCATGACATACTCAATTTCTAGAGAGTACGTCAATATTAGTAAGAGGGCTGATCTAATACAGGTAGGCTTTTAAAGTAGCACAAAACCGGACATGGCTAAGAAATATTAAAAGGTATAAACTGTGAAGAGGCCAAATAATGCTATAATTTAAATATTATTGGTACATTAATTCTTTTTTACTACATGCATATTATACATGTAACTTGAATCCTACACAGAACAAGCATACAGCAGAAATCTGTCATTTAGACATGCTCTACTGGAACTGTTGTCTCCAAAAATGTAGATATACTCAAAGTATAAACAGGTATTGTAAACTACTCTTACTGAAAAGTGCACTTGACGTACCAGCAGCACAAACTTACAGCAGACTGGAACAAGGTGCCCTTTACAGACAATTTTAAGTTAATGTCTTTTGCATTTCAATCTTTGTTTTAAGTAGTTGGATGAAAATGCCTCTGGGATGTAGAGAAATGGTATTATGATTTATTACATTTTTTAAGCTTGGTTTCTTAGGGTGATTATGTAATTTGAGGTCATTGTTTAGAATCAAAGAATCATGAGATTGGAAAAGAGTCTCAAGATCACCAAGTATAACCACTAACACTATGAAGTCCACCACTAAAACGCTGCTCCTATTACTTCTTTCTCTCTCTAACCTTTAAACTAAATTAGATGCTATTGATCATTTCCTACCAAATCTAACAAGACAGATGTTTAGGTGATGTCTTAATAACTTTGAATAATAAAAAAAAAAAAAAAAATAAAAATAAACCCAATGTTCTGATAGAAGGCTGAGCTCTGACCAATGTTCCAGTTAAGCAACGACAAGATTTTTGCATCTCTCCATTCCCATAGACAGCAGCTAACCAGTATACTGTAACTTCATACCCACAAAAAACCCACATTTCTACCAGTCTGTATGGACAAGTAACAAGAAACCTAAAGGAGTTGAAGACACCTCCTCCAGTTCAAACGTTTAACATAAACACTAACTAGTGGGGTTAGCTACTCACTAGTCCCATTCTAGACAAACTGCTGAAGAACTTGAAAATCTAGGACATGGTTCACAAATCAGGCCTGCATATGCTTCAGTGAATTTCCTGAACTCCCTAGGATTTATTTCATTGAGTGCAAGAAGTATATTTGAGGAACAAAATAAATAAAAAGCCATTATGACAGAGAGGCTTCTGGGGTGGTTTTGCAATCATCAAAAATATTTTAAAATGCTGTGGATTTCTATCCTGAGTTTTGATTGCTGTATGTTCAACGTGGCTATACAGAACAAAGGTATGAAGTTGCAATAAAGAAAAAAATAATTAAAACGATGTGTGATGCAACCCTATGGGTGTTGAGACTGTTTCCCATTATTGGAAAAATAAATTTGAATATTTCTTACTTCAAATGTCCACTCTTCTTCTTCATCTCCATCCAGAAGCATTTTTGTCTCCTTATACACTTTCCCTACTTCCAGTTGCAGAGGGGACACATTAAATTCAATTCTTTGCAAGTTAAACCCAATTCCTACTCCGATAGCCTTTAAGAAGCTTTCCTTCAAGGCCTAGAACAGAGAATAAATGTATTTTATTCATACTGACTGTTCTCAAACTGGTTTAGTTCTGAGCAGCACTAAAGACTAAATTTAAGACTTACACTACTGTAAATGTGAGGGTAGAATGATACAATTACCAAGAGAAAAAGTTACCAGTGTTATTAATACATTGCCTAACTTTGCTGCATTATAATGAACATGAAAGCAAAATTACCAAGTGGTACACACAGATATGAACCATTTACCTTGCTCTAGATATGTGTTTAAAACTAGTCATGTATCTTTCTAGAAATCTCAGATGTACTATAGTTCTCAAAGTTATTATAGCATTAAAACAAAATCACTAAAATATAAAACCCATTAAAATAGCATCTCCAAAAAAACAAGAAACTACTAAAAGTATTCAATTTTACTATAATGAAAATAGTAACAAAACATATCAAAAGAAAACATGCAGATTATAGCATTACTGTCTTTAAATAGAGAAAAAGCAACATTACCCAGTGGCGATGAAACATATCCAGCTGCATCCACTCATTACTCATAGACTTGATTACACCCCACTCTGTTTCAGTAAATTGTCTCTTCATGATGTGAAAGAAATTTGGAATTGAGCTACTACCTGTAAATTTTTCAGAGATAATTTACAAAAAGTGACATTTACAGAAAACAAGAGCAACAATGAAAAGCAAATTAATTACCTCATATTATTGCTCTAGAAAAAACTCAGAAGAAAAAACATTGTGAACAATCTGAATTTATATAGCCTCAAAGCTGTGATCCTGATGAGTATTGAGGACACTAAAAAAAAACCCCATTCCTGTAACAGAATTATTGCATTAAAATGTGAAATGAAAGTAAAACTTACTATGTATTTTCAGTATTCTCTAAAAGGCAAAGTATTTAACCACTACCAATAATATATTAGAAAATTGTATTCAGATACAAAATTAACATATACAGTCTTTGACATCTGACAGCCTGATCTAGTAAAATGTTATAAACCAGCATGCTGTTTGTCAGAATTCATCAAGCTGCTCTGCCTCCTACCCTTGGATGCTGAGATAGTAAAAAACTTTCTTAAGTGTGGGATATTGTATTCTACCTGTGCTTATCACGATATTAAGTCTTTTGGATTATTCCGCAAGAAAAATGTGGGTAGGGAGATTACAGTAAGAAAGGTATCAAGGAAAACAAACACGAATCATCAAACCTTCAAATCCTTGGATTAAATTTAAGCCTCCTCTAAAAGTAAGCACGGCTGTGTGGCACTGCAGCAGCACTTCAGGGGCTATACCACTTTTTCCACCACTAGTCTAAATTTACTCTGCAGAAGACACTACAGACTGTGTGGTTATATTGATGCATGATATTTCTATAATACACTGGAACCTATGGACCTTGTAACATGCATGGCTAATCACCCACAGCCTATATCATTAATCAGCATACCATGCAATCTGACCAAGGGGGCTTAAAGCTGGCTAAACAGTGGCAGAAAGCCATCTCTTTTCTTTAGCAGGGATAAAAATCTGGATAGAGACAATTCGACATACTGAGACAAAATTTTTCATAGGTTATGCAATGTTCTTATTAAAATGTCTGCTGTATTCAATCCAATGCCACATTACTCAAAAACCCACCATTGAGCAGGTTTTAACCCAAGATCCACTGCTGATTCTGTGTGTGACTATGGGCAAAGAACTTTCCCTCTTCATATTAATGTTCCCCATCTTAAAACAAGGATAAGGGTATTAACCCTTCTCTACAATGCTGTTGTCTTTTACAGATGCCTAAGCACTATATAAAAAAAAACAGGCATTTGCAGCAGTAGTAACTGAGCTGATCAAACCAATGTTACAATAAAGCAAGCACACATTCAGATTTTTCTGACAATTTCTGTATCTTACTGCAAAGTGTAACCTGACATACACAGCACACATGACATGGCAGTGACATTTCAGAGATGCCCTTGATTTCAACTATAGACTAAAGTGAAGAAAATATCTTAAGACAGGTATTTTTTTTTTTTTTACAATTGCAGTAGCTAGCTAATGGAATGATCCAGAACAATCTAAGGAGAGAACTAACCTTACTCTCTGAAGAAAATTATGATAGTTAAAAAAGAAAAGCAACCCCAATGTCAAGAATGCTTTGATACAAAGGCAAATGAAATATCCATCTGCTTATAAAATCCAACTTCCCTGAAACAATTTAAAATAACAAAAAGAAATTATTCAACTTGGAGAAGGTTATTGTCTTTCATCTCTGAGTTTACATGGCCCATTTTATGAACAAATAACTATGCTGAGACCTGCTCCAAACAGCACACTTAGTAAATTTTTTCTTTCTCAAGTATTTAAGACAGCAGTGATAGGATATCCGGCCTCTCCAAGGGCTTTGAACTACAGAACATTTAAGAATCTCCTAATGCACCTTTTCTCCTCCATTACTTTCAGAGTTCTCCTCTTTCAGTAACCCAGAGAAGACTATCCAAACCTTCAGCATCTGGAGGCTCTTGCATTATCAGCCCTTCTGCCATCCAAACCTTGTCACACAGTGAATACACTCAATACTTAAAACTGTTTAGTATACCAAACATATATTCAAAATCATTCTGCCTTTTCATTCCTTATTGTTGTCCTAGGTTTCTTCAACTGTCCCTCTACCCTCCTTGATACTCATGTTCAAATTTGCACAGGACTTTCCCCCGCACTCCAGACATCCATAATATCCCTCCTGTGAAAAATCCCAACAGTGCTCTCCCCTCCCATTTTCTTCTTAATACAGTACAGCCATTTTTCTCTGTGGAATGGATTAGAGGAGCCAGGAGTACAACTCTCCACAAATTTCAAACAGTACAGCAGTCTGCCTGGTCCATTTCCTCACATTTGCTTCAGTATCAAAGACAGATTTGCAGAATCATGCAAAAGATGAGGTTGGAAAGTATGTCTGGAGATGACCTGGTACAATCATCTGTTGAAATCGGATCCTTATGTCAGGTTACCCAGGGGCCTGCCAAGGAGAGATTTCACCTCTTCTCCAGGCAATTTACTGCAATGTTTTGTTATTCTCACAGTGAGAAATTGTTCTAATGTGGATTACACACAGCATAGTCTACAGATGATCATCTGAGGCACAGGAGAAGACCAGGGTCCTTCACTGGACAACTGAACTTCCTATTCTAATGCTAACTTTCAAAGACCTTTTCAACAATTTTTCCTCCTGCTTATTGCCTACTCTATAAAATTTAAGCCAAGAAAGAAAAAATATGCCTTAATATTTTAATGATTTTTCTGAAGCCACAATGCCTTCTACAAGGAACATACAAAGATCACATAACAGAATGCAGAAAAAACTGCTATGCAAGTTGGAATTCGAACAGGAAATAAAAGCAAGACAAAGAAGTAGTTATACGGGTTATCAACCAGACAAATTATTCTTAAAATGCACTTTCAAAAGTCTCAGATGATCTTCCCCAACAATTCACCACAAAAACAGTACGATAAAAATAGTCAGGTTTTAGCTTTACCTTCAGACTTTTTGTTAACCAGCTAAAAATTAACTTATTATCTGCACTTCACAGTTCACAGTGTGGCAGTTTCCTTCTCTACAAGATATCAGTTTTCTCAGAGGAATTTGGCTGCAGCATACACGGATGTATTTATGCAGGTAGAGTTCTGGTACGTAAATGCTCTAACAGCAAACTCAAAGAAAATTCTTAAAAAAAAAAAATATGAACAGGAGAAGCATGATAAAAATTATTTCAGTAAAAACATGAAAACAGATTCTCTGAAGGAACAAATGCTTTTACTGTGATGCACACACACAATCCAAATACTTCCAGAAATACTTTGACTTTACATCGTCAATGATCAACGATAAGGCTAGGAACTCATTGAAACTTACACAATTGTACTACTGCTTCTTATTTAAATTGCAATGGTAAAGAAAAGAGATTCTTTTAAGATATGTTTATGCAGGTTGTAGAAAACTGCACATCTGATATGTCTGCGCTTCTGAACATCTACACACTAATAAGCTCCAGGACAGATGCCACGCAGCTGGGTACACACAGTACCAATCTATCACTCCTTTCCCAATGTTCAGGGTTATTCCAAGAAACATTTAAATGCTGAGCCAAAAAATTAGCAGGGAATACAACTATGTGGTAAAATTTAACTGAAACAAAACTGCATTTCAAATATGCCTTCTTGTAAACCAATTTACAGCTTCTGAAGAATCAGAATTTAGATTCTAATTCCAATAAATCCAATATACTTACAGTAATCTTGCCCATCTGAGCAGCAAAGTGAGATTCCCGTAACACAATGTGCACACTTCAGAAAAAAAAAATTATGTATGTAAATTAATCATTTAAATTGGTGAGCACCAGGAAATTGTACAATATTTATCTGACTGAGCATCTGACTAGGTGGGGGTTCATCACTGAAATGGAATAAATTAAATTTTGTGATTTTAGGAATACATAAAAGATAAGACATGCTTTCATAAGAGATTTCAAATATAAGCATAGTTGGTAGCACAGAAAATCAGGAAGCATGTTCCACAAATGGCTTATAATTAATGTGAAAAGATACATATCCCCATTAATTATTAAAACTCTTTGAAATATGTCATTCACCTCTTGCTTCTTTAAGAGAATAAAAGTTGTGATAGGAGTAGATGTATGAAAATACTGGATAAATCATTTATAAAAAAATAAAAAAAGAGAAAAATGCTGGTTTAGATTACATAGCGAATTGAGATTGTGCATTTCAGCACACAGAAAAAACAAGCCAATGGCATGGAAGTTATTAAAGTGACAAAGAGTAGGAAGGTAGGGATGAGATTTTTGAATTAAACATGAAATCAAAACTTGCCTGGGTTGAGGGGATTAAAAAAAATAAGCTCCATGGTGACTGAGAGTTTTCTTGCTTTCAAAGTTATTGTATTGACTACTGTTAAGTATTCTGTCAAAAATCTAACAATATTTCTTTTTGCAATTAGCCTCTATTAATAACTTAAAAATGAGATTTTTATTTAGCATAAAAGCCTAATCATAATTTATTTTTTTTTAATAAAGACGCTTTTCAGAAATGCATGCATCTGTTCAGTCATCAAATAACTTCACTATAAACCTTATGAAAATCTAAGTTAACAACTACAAATTTTTAATGTGGCAATTCCAGCCACTGTAAACTTTAAAATTACTAGATACTCCTTACTTGCATGTGCCACTTAATTTCCTAACTTACAGTTAATATACTGTTGAAAACGTACATAGTTTCTTTTAAAGAGAAACTGGGAAACTAATTCTTTTTAATACTCATCAGAACTATATTGTCCTTTCTGTTGATGAAAAATGCCTTTTCATTTCTGTATGTTTTTAGTTCACTCCTCACCTTTACACAAACTTATGCATTCTTGCTTCTTGCATTTGTTCCTAATAGATACTATTTTGGAAGCATTTCTCTAGACTATTGTAAACTCCACACTTGAATTTTTTTTTTTTTTTTTACAGAGCATGACATCCTTTAAATATTTCAAGCAGTTTTTGGTTTTATACTGGATCATCTTGCTGAGAAGCAACAGTCAACTAGAGAACTCTAGTAAATTTAACCAAAACAAACTGCAGCTTCTTTTCATAACATCCAATTAAGTGATAACAGTTTGTCCCAGTATCTGACTGCCTGACAAACACAAACTGTATGTTCATTTGCATTAGAATGAAACTGACTGTATGGTTTAGCAGTTCAATGGCCTAACTTTAGAAACCTTTTTTCCCTATAATATGCAGAGCTCTGCCTCCTTCTCAAGCAGTCATAGAAGAAAAGAATCCAGCAAATCTCTGACCAGTCAGTGTATAAATTAGTTTGATATTCACAAGGTAGAGGTTTTGTCCTTGAGAGCAGGATATATTTTCATTGATTATTCTTTAATGTACAGACATTTATGCCTTATACCCCATCATATCATAATGCAGACTTGAAACCAGAGGAGTTCACAGAAAAAAATAAACGTAAAATTAACACAGTTGTGAAGGCAATTGATTTCTTACCTATATAGTGGTACTATTTCCTGCTAATATCTTCATACTGGGGTTTTGTTTACAGTGTTACAAACATCAGGTCAGTCATAAGGCAGTAATTTTCCTGTTGCACCTGAAGTTATCAAAACCATTATATACCTTCTCAAATATAGTGAGAAGAGTAGATGATTGACCTTCCTCACTTAGTTTTTGCCAGTTTTACAGAGTTCAAACTGTTTTGGTCAGATACAAACTAACAAGTTTATATAGCGACATATATCCAAAACCACGTATATGGAAAGCTAAAAGCTACTACTGGCAGCTCATTCATCAACTAAGCCCTGGAAAAAAAAAGAAACCCAAACCCCAGAATGTTAACAGACTCTGACTGCTTGAACTGCATGAAAGCAGCAGATCAGTGATCAAGAACTAATACCTAATCAATATATATCAATTTACTTTCAGATGGCAAACTGACGAAGTGACAATGTGAAATGTGCTACTGAAGCAACATGAGCTACTGAAGTATGAACAGATCAATCTACTTAATGATGTGAAACATGGGCTACCTATAAATCCTGCAAACTAACAAACTTGACAAGATTAATACATTTTGAGTCCCAGACTCTTGGGCTGACAGTCCTTTTGGTGTATATTACAGGAACTGCTAAGGTTTCAACCATTACTGTGATTCAGCCTAACAGCAGTGATGCACAGCTATGCAACCTGTCCTGATACCCAAATGTCATGGGTTCAGTAGCAGCAGTCATTTTTCCCCTTTAAGCAGTAGCTGATGTAGCACTGTGTTTTGGGTTTTCGGCTTGGGAACAGTGCTGATAACACCAGTGTTTATAGTTACGGCTTAGAATGTTTTGGTTTGACCAAGGACTTTCTGAGTTTCATGCTCTGCCAGGG